>JAMKFB010000264.1:0-158327 GCA_036247105.1 Cirrhinus mrigala | reverse complement strand
AACAGGGTTTCCGCGGAGTCTTAAAAAGTCTTAAAAAGTCTAAAATTTAAAAAAACGATTTTTTAGGCCTTAAAAAGTCTTAAATTCGCTGTTCTAGGTCTTAAATACTTTTTCACAGGTCTTATTTTTCCGATGTCCATGTAAAGCTCATTTTAATTCTATTTCTGTCTTTGTTGTTGCTTGGCTGATTCCGTGGTGTTGTAGTTTTTTGTTTCTCTAGTCTAAGTATAATTCGCTGTATTACGACTACAAGTGAGACCAACATGCAACAGCCAATCAGCTTTCTGTTATTGGTGCGAGTCTCTCTCGGGAGTGTATGTTACCTCAGACGTAAAACCGAGTTTACGTTTTAACTATGGGGAAGTGCAGGTTTAGCGATACTTGGCTTGAAAAAAACTGAATATAAGGATTGGTTAAGGCCAGTTGCTAATAATGCATTTGAAGCATACTGTTTATTATGCAAGAAAGCAATTAAACTGGGAACGTTAGGTGTACGAGCCCTATCGTCTCATGCAAAAAGTGAGAAACATCTGACTGCAGTGAAGGGTCTTAAGCAAACGACAGCCATCAGCCAATTCTGCCAAGCATCTGTTGGCTCTACGCTGCCGAGGCAAGGCCCACACTGTAGCTCCGCAACCCCCGCGAGCGACCTCCGTGTCGCTTTTGGATCAGAGCCAACGCTAAGAGCAGAGGTGCTCTGGGTCCTCCACGTCGTAACTAGACACCAATCCTATAGTGCGAATGAGGAAATCGGTGAATTGTTTCAGACAATGTTTCCGGACTCTGACATCGCTAAATCATTTAGGTGCGGGAAAGATAAAACGTCTTACATTGCGCGTTTTGGAGTAGCGGATTTTATCAAGAGAGACCTTATTTCAAAAGTGACCGGACCGTTTGTGCTGATGTTCGACGAAAGTCTTAATCGCACCTCCAAAATGAAGCAACTGGACTTGCACGTACGTTTTTGGGAAAGCGGACAGGTGCAGTCAAGATACTTAGGATCCCAGTTCATGGGGCATGCTACAGCCGAGGATTCTGGCCAAGGGAGAAGAGCTGAGATTAATGTAGCACCCACACGCACACACATGTGTGTGCATACACACTACAGATTTGTGCTAAGCTGTTTGTATGTTGTTGTTGTTGTTGTTGTTGTTGTTGTTGTTTTTGTATTTCAACAATTCATCTAACCTGTTTTCAGCACTGTTGCAATAAATGTATGTAATTCTGCTTTTTTTTGTTTGTGTTTTTGATGCTGTGATATAGGTCTTAAATTTAATTCATATTGGTCTTAAAAAGGTCTTAAAAAGTCTTAAATTTGACATTATGAAACCTGCAGAAACCCTGTAAAAAGAAAGAGGAGCTAGTGAACTAGTTTTTTTTATCTTGTCGTTTCTGTCCATTTTCTTTTTATTATACAATTAACAAAAAAACCTTAACACTAGCTTGTTCTATTCTTTTTCTATTTTATCTGTTTATTTATTATATAATAAAAATAAAACTTGCTACATGTACTGTGTTAAGCTAACTGAGACTTGTCATAGCACTTGCATATCATTGCTCTTTTGTAGATTTTGATTGCGTCCATTTTGGAAATATCAGCATGTCTCATCTCAATCAGGAGACCCTTCAGATCTCCCACTACTGTGGCCACAGACAATGCCACAGCGGGACCAGAAATGGGTGTCAGAAGCACTTTTTAGGGTTGGTGCAAAGGGAAAGCTGGAGCTCCGGGAAAACCTGTATATAGTCAGGACTTACTCAACGGGCTCGATCACATCAAGGCCAACATAACATCCACGTATAGATCAATTTTAAAAGTGGATTCAACCAAGAAGGTCAGAGGAGCCGCTTTAAAGTGCATATTGCAGGTTAAAAAAAATTCCAGATAAATATATGTCCGTGTATGGAAATACTATACGAACCGTTCATGCAGGATTTGAAAATGTTTTACAAGACGCAAGGCCACAAATTTTGAAGACAAAGTGACGATTTCCTTGACAGCGCTCAAAAACAGCTTTTTTTCCACACCGCGTCATATGACGTCACGAGAGGGAGTCGTTCGCCAAACTCTGTTGCTATTCAGTAGGAGCAGTCGAGAGCTAGTGTGTTTTCGGTAGTTATTTTTTATTTCAATTGATCATCGTCATGGTAAATTCAGGGCTCTCAAGTGTCACGCATTGAGCGTGACAGTCACTCATTTCGGTCTATTGTCACGCACTCCCGCCACACATTGTATTTCTCACGCAGAAAAAACTATTTATAATATATTTAATATACCGCAGCGCCCAACATTTCTCTGGCCGCGCCGCTCTCGCTATGGAACCGGCAGGATTCAAGCGCGTCTCCCCTGGAGTTCTTAGTCGAGCCTGCCACTTATCAGCCAATCAAAAAAAAGAAATAGGCTACACAATAGCCAATCAGAAAATAGCACTGTTGTATCTGGGTAAGATTTAACGCAACAACCAATGAAAAAAAGCATCCTGAAATTGTTCACCATCTTCCTCGTTCACCCACAGAGGAAACCACTGGAGCCCCGAGCATCACTTTGAGCACAAAGTAAGTAATGATCTCCTGTTACAGCAAATTCACAACTTGTTTGACACAAACAATATTATGACCACTTGACAGCTGTTAGAGAATGTTTCCCAGATAATTAACATCAGTTTTTCATGAGTGTCTGTTACTTAGCCAACAGTTTTACAGCCTGTTCACTGACAACATCTGCTCAGAACAAGTAGTCTAGGCCTAGTCATATTTTCGTTATCACACGATGACTGACATATTGTCACATTATAAATATATCTCTCTCCAATAGGCTTAATAATTTTATTAGCACTAAATTAATTCAAGTGTATTGCATAGTTGATGTTATAGGTCACTTTTAAAATCATGTCATATTTTATAATTATATCCTGGCCATGGATGCATTAATCATTGCATCTGTCTTTCAAAGATGTCATTTAAAAGGCAACTAAGCATCCTTTCATTCACCCTGAGAGGAAAGCCCCCCAAAAAGGGCAGGTTACAGGATGCTGGCCCAGAGAAGGTGGTGAAAATGGTAGGCACATTAGAGGAGGAGACAGAGGAGGAGACGGTGCAGGTGGAAGATGAAGAGACGGTGCAGGTGGAAGATGAAGAGACAGTGCAGGTGGAAGATGAAGAGACAGTGCAGGTGGAAGATGAAGAGACAGTGCAGGTGGAAGATGAAGAGACAGTGCAGGTGGAAGATGAAGAGACAGTGCAGGTGGAAGATGATGAGACAGTGCAGGTGAAAGATGAAGAGACAGTGCAGGTGGAAGATGATGAGACAGTGCAGGTGGAAGATGATGAGACAGTGCAGGTGGAAGATGAAGAGACAGTGCAGGTGGAAGATGATGAGACAGTGCAGGTGGAAGATGATGAGACAGTGCAGGTGGAAGATGATGAGACAGTGCAGGTGGAAGATGATGAGACAGTGCAGGTGGAAGATGATGAGACAGTGCAGGTGGAAGATGATGAGACAGTGCAGGTGGAAGATGAAGAGACAGTGCAGGTGGAAGAGGAAGAGACGGTGGAGGAGATGGCTAAGGTGTCAGAAGAGGCCATCAAAACAAAAGGGAGAAAAGTACCAGGAGCAGCCACCTACAAGAGCTCTTTTAATAATGAATGGACCTCTAAATGGCCATTTATTACTGTAGGAAGCACCAGCTCCTATTACTGGTGTTCTATCTGCCGCCAAGAGAACTCCTGTGCCCATCAAGGTGTGCGGGATGTGACAAGGCACATAGAAAGTAAGGGGCATCAGGCCAAACAGCAGGCACTAAAGTCAACCAGCACAGTCAAAAACTTTTACTTGCCAGTGACTGCAGAAATGAGTGTGCAAGAGGTCAAGGTACATAGCACATTAAATACAAAAGGTTGATTACATTGTTCATGAATACCATTTTTCCTAAATAATACAACCAATTATATGTTTATGGCATATATGAGACATTCATCCATGACATGGACAGAATACTGCTCTGTAATGTATTTTTATTGTTACTGAAATTCAGAATTTTAATGGACATGCAGATATGGGTTAAATCAGGGTTAACATTCAAATTTGTATTCAGCATAGCTATATATTTTTTTCCATTTGTTTCTGTTGCAGACAAGGAGAGCTGAGGTGAAAGTTGCCGTAGCAATGGTTCAACACAATGTTTCATTTGCTGTGGCAGACCATTTCAGCCCCTTGTACAGGGAATGCTTCAAAGACTCTCCCACAGCTCAAAATTTCAAGAGTGCCAGCACAAAAACTATGTGCATCATTAATCAAGCAGTTGCACCACATTATAGAAACGAGCTGGTGTTGAAGATGAGGGAAAATCCCTTTACACTGGTCACGGATGGCTCAAATGACACGGGTATACCTTTGACAGCTAAATTGCCTGTTTCCATTTCCTCATGTTCATGTCACACACACTGAAATAATACATGCATGCAGAGTTAGTTATGTACCATATTGTTACAGGACTAGAGAAGATGAACCCCCTAACTGTAAGGGTATTTGACACCACCAAAGTTGTGCACAGATTCCTCGACATGTGCACCACAAGTGGAAGAAACTGTGGCACAGCTGATGTCATATATAAAAAAATCAACGATGTCCTGATAGAGCATAACATACCATGGAAAAATTGTGTCGGCCTGTCAGTTGACAATGCCCCAGTTAACACTGAAGCCAAAAATTCAATTGCGGCAAAAATGCTTAAGGAAAATCCCAGCATTTACATTCATGGATGCCCCTGCCATATAATCCATAACACTGCTAAACACGCTGGGAAAAGGTTTTTGGAAGTAAGTTTCAACATGTTTGCTTTCCATTAAATATCTGTTAAGCTAAGGTGAAGTAAATAATTTGCTGTATAATGACATGATATATGTTTGCGCTCATATCATGTTCTGCAGATATCTGGATTTGACACTGAGGACCTTGTGGTTGACGTTGGATACTGGTTTAAGGGCAGCACAAACCGTAAAGGTTACTTGAAAGGTTTGTAATTCAATTAGCTCCAGTGTTATACACCCAAACTGAGGAAAAATTGGGTTAATTTTGTTTGTTTTTCTTACATATTTTACCAGAATTTTGTGAACTCCATGGCAGTGATTATATGCAAATGCTGCTGTACATTTCTGTGAGGTGGCTGAGTTTGGAGATGTGCATCACCTGCATTCTGCAGCGGTATGGCCCACTCACCAGCTACTTCAAATCTTTAAGTAAGTCAAGTCAAGTCAAGTCAAGTATATTTGTATAGCGCTTTTCACAATAGAGATTGTATCAAAGCAGCTTCACAGTATTAAATTAATAATACAACAAGGTTTGTTTCTAGTGGAATTTATTGATTGATAAAATAAAATTAAATATCCCCAAAATATCCCCAAATGAGCAAGCCAAAGGCAACATTATATTTTGGCACTAGTTCAAGATGGTTATGTGAGACACCCAATATTAACAACCTGTCTATTTGCAGATGAGAAACAACCAAGGTTCAGGAGGCTGGTGGAGGCGTTTTCCAATCCCCTGACGGAAGTCTACCTCCTGTTCCTTCAGGCCACATTCCCAGTGTTCTCTACACTGAACCTCCTTCTCCAGAGAGAAAAGGCATCCATTTTCCAGCTGTATGAAGAGGTAAATGGGAGGGTTGGGCTATTTTTGGCTATATTGATGTCTCCTTTCTTAAGTGCAACACCCCTGTGAAATATAAGTTGTGTTACTTTGTCAAGAAAGGCAATTAAGCTATCTAATTTCAAAACAGCTGACATTTTTTGATTCTGTGCACTACATGTGTCCCTTGATAAATTACTTGTACAGAGTGAAAAAATAACTTAATTATCTAAACTTAAATCTACTCATAGTCATTGAACTGAGTAGCAATTGCATTAATAATGCATTTTAATCTTTTTTGACATTACATTTTGCAGATGACGAAATTCATCAAGAAACTCTGTTCGAGGTTCATGACACCAGCAGCACTACGAGGAGGAGAAGTCCATGACATCCCCTACAAGGACCCACTGCACCGACTGCCAGGTAATGCTTTGAAGTCACATAGGGAGATAAACCTGTATGCTTATTCACAACAAATACACCCTTTCTATGGATTGAGTGGTCTTTCTGATGATGGAATATGGATACAAAATTTTAAAAAGTATGGTATCCCAATAACAATATATTCACCCCTCTGCCATTTGGTAGAAGACATAAGAGCATCAGAAACAGCACTAGTAGATTCAGAGACAGCTTCTATCCTCAAGCCATCAGAATGCTGAACTTTACTCAACCATCTTCACTCTCCTAAATGGCACACTTGTCACTTTTTAGAATTAATCCTTCAACTTAAATTAATCCTTTTTTATTTTACCTCTTCTATTTATCTACTTTCTACTTTAAAAAAAAATTTGTAAAGTTGAGATTACTTTGAGCACAACAAATTTCATGACTGATAATTGTTATTTATGTGTATATGACAATAAACTTGAAACTTGTATAACCCAGAGATATCCTATAAGATGCCTGTATTTGACTAGCTTTCTCTATGTCTTCTGTCTCACTGATAGGAGAAAAACTCAATGTGGGTTTCACCACCAGAGCTACGCTAAACAGGCTCCTTGAGGCTGGAGAGGTCACATCACAGAAGGCTCAACAATTCCAGCAGGCAGCACTGGCCTTTTTGGTCGGAGCTGTGGAGTATGCCATGGATAAACTCCCGTTGAAAGATGCTCTCCTGAAGCATGCAAGATTTATTGATGTGCAGCTAAGAGCTCAGTGTGGGGTTGAAGATGCCCTATACTTTGTAGACAGGCAAGGGTTTTCACATACTGATTATATATTTTAAGTTTAATGGTCATGATCACAAAATAAATCTGTCTCTCACTGTATTCTAATCAGTCTTGTACACATGTGCTCTTTTTAAGATTTCAGGAACTCCTTCCTTTTCAAGACCCAAAGGAACAAGACCAAGTAAGTGAGGAGTTTATGGAGTACCAACTCATGGACATTGCCTTGCCCCAGGACCCAACAGTCTTTGATGTTGAGGAGTTTTGGGGAAGAATGTCCACAATAAAGAACAAGGTAAGAAATATTTTGCACACAACATGACTTGCTCATTAGTAATTAAAAGGGAAAATATTTGAGAAATAGAGGCCCCTGGTTCCTTTTTTCAAAGGTGACTGGCTTGAACCAATTTGGGAGGCTATCAAAGATCGCAGCCTTGGTTTTAGTGCTTCCACATTCTAATGCTGAATGGGAATGAGATGTCACTCTTGCCTGTCTTCAAAACTTGAGAGCCCTGTATCTGTGTTGTGCACGCCTAAACTTTTTCTCAGCGCGATATTTTCTTTCACTTGCAATGCAGCCAGGAAAGTTGGTTTTATCAAGGAAAACAGAGAAAGTAAGTGTTTTATCTCATTTACATTATGTATTTTATAAGATAATATTACTTTATAAAGATATTTGTATGCTGTATGCCCTAAACAAGACTAAACGTTTCTCACAAACTTGAATTGCTATGCAGTGCTGACGCGGAGGTCGCTTTTAACAGGGAAACGTAAGTAGTAAGTGTTTTACCTCATTAATTGCAATATTTAAGGATTAATTGTGAATAATTGTGCACTCCTAAACTTTTTCTCAGAGTGATATTTTCTTTAACTTGTAATGTTGAGCACCTAGAAAAGTTGGTTTTATCAAGATAAACACAGAAAGTAAAGGTTTTATTTCATTTACATTACGTATTATATAAAGATCATATGTTTATTAAGATATTTGTATACTGTGCACCTAAATGAGCCTAAATGTTTCTCACAGATTTGCTATGTAATGCTGATGGAGGTCGCTTTTAACAGTAAGTGTAAAAGTAAGTAAAAGTAAGTGTTTTATCTCATTGAAAATATGTATTTCATAAGATCATATTGATTTATAGCAATATTTATGTGTTGTGCACTCCTAAACTTTTCTCAGATAGATTGTTATTCTTTCACTCAGGAGATGATGTGCTTGAAGAGTATGAAGCCACCAATACATTAAGTGGGATGAGAAGAGTTTTGTTAGGACACATACCAGAGACATGGGTAAGCCATAATTGCATATTTTAAGATGCTTTTTTTTTTTTGATTATTAAACAATAATAATAAAGAATCTGATTTCCTTTGGGTTTGCACTGTCATTAATTTATGTGCTGTCCCATTTACACGCATTCATTTCAGTAGGAAGAGTCCAACTTCAATGCAGAGAGAGATCAGTACGCACTTGGAATTAGGACTTTGTCGCTGATGTTAAAGGACCAATTTTCCAGTAAGACTGACAATATATATGTACATAAATTTACAGTGAATTAAATGCTTTTACTCAAAGTAAATTTTTTTATTTATTTGTATTCTATTGTATTATCTAGATTTAAACTGTCAGATTGGCATCTACATTAATGTTAGTCTTTTTGGTTCTTATGCCGAGGTCACTGTAGCCACCTAGATCCAGACTGTATCCAGGTCAAATGGTCACTGCGGGTACCCGGATGTAGTCCGTACCCAGCCCAGATGGTGGATCAGCACCTAGAGATGATCTCTACAGCCCTGAATATCAGCGGAGACCAGGACAAATAGATGAGCGCCAGAGACTGATCCCATCTGAAGACCTCGTCACCTTGACGGCGATCCGGACAAGACCACAGGAACCAGATGAGTTCTCTGCACAAACTTTGTTGCAATGTAGATTTCAAATTTCGTCTGGCCAGAGGAAAACAGAACTATTTCGACACAATATTTCCCTGTTTAAAGGGTTACTCCACCCCAAAATGAAAATTTTGTCATTAATCACTTACCCCTATGTTGCTCCAAACCTGTAAAAGTTTAGTTCGTCTTCAGAACACAAATTAAGATATTTTTGATGCATTCTGACAGCTTTCTGACCCTCCCATATACAGCAATGTAATTAACACAATCAACATCCAGAAATGTGGCAAGGAGATCCGTAAAATAATCCATGTGACATGTCTTACAAAGCTACAAGAACGTACTTTTTGTATGCAAAGAAAACAAAAATAATTAGTCTCCTCTGCATCAGTATCACCTGAATGCAAACAGAGTATTGTTCAAATCAAAGTGTAAATAAATATAGAAGAAATATCCGTGTGGCACAGATGACACAAAACAGCATACGCCATTTGTGTTCAGGTAAAACATTCTAAAATGGCGCTATAGGGTGAGACGTTGAATAAAGTCGTTATTTTTTATGTCTTTGTGTGAATAATGACAATTTTCATTTTGGAGTGGAGTAACCTTTTAATACTGTAAAGCTGCTTTGAGACACTCTACATTGCTAAAAACATTATATATAATGGTAACTTGACTATTTGACACTTGTCTCTGACATTTCACCTGATAAATGGATGTGAACTTATTTTGTTTTTTATGTTTTTGTTGTTTTATTTTTCAATTTTACAGGAGCACTTTTGTGATGCTGCAAGTGAGAATGTATATCTTGCTTGGCTGAAAACTGCAGAGAAACACATCTTGTCATGCTGAAAACAAAAAAATGAGACTATACTCTCTTCAAGGAGGTCCAAACCCCATTAGCAAAGACTGTTGTTGTCATTATAAACCTTATGAGTACACATATTAAGAGTACATAATATGCACCACATTAGAATGTGTATTTTGTGCCTTTGCATTGATTTGCCTTGACATTATGATGTTTAATTGTTGTAAGAACATGTTTTTTTACATGTATTGAAAACACTGAATGTGAAGAAATTTTGTTGCAGGGAAAATTATACGTTTCATTTTGTAAATAAATGTAAATGTGAATTGTTTTGTGTGTTTTTTCCACCTGAACATTGTTGCTGTTGACAAGTTAATCCAGCGTTGGTATTTTCATCATCCATTCTGGTGTTAATATTTTACGTGTTAAGAGTTTGTTAGTAACACTGTCAGGGTGTTAATAATGTTAACTCTTTCAAAAGTGTTAGTTTAACACTTTACCGCTGGTAAAGTTTACAGGAGTTCACCGGTTTAAGAAATTTCTGATCGTACAAACCTGCTTCTTTTCATTTTCAAGGTATTGTTTTAGCTATAAATGTACCGATTCGAATTAGTAATCAATATTTTGTTGATTACTATTACACTCTGCACTGATTACTATTACACTAGTAATCAATATTTCATTGATTATTTTACACTCTGCGCGCCTCCCCTAACATGCTCTCGTGTATTAACAGGCAGAATGGAGCAGGGGGACGGAGCGGGCGCGGGCGCATCAGGCTCAAATCATTGAACGTTTCAAAGGAAGCAGGCGCCACGGTCCTGGCCGCATCATCACTGTCTTTACTGTTTGATTTTAGGGAATATTTGCATTTATTCACATGCAACTAAAGTAGCTATTCATGTGGTGGACTGTCAGGACACTACTGAATGATGAGCATTTATAAGTAGGTATAGGCAAAGCCGACTGATAAAGTCTGTCGTATCAAGCTCCTATTTGAGTCCTACATTAGTGACTTGCTATTTGATTTTTTGCTATTTAGGGGCCAAGCACCAGAGGTGCGGTGGCACCTATTGTATCCGTTGGCGTTATTATTATTCCGCTTCTTCTTCTTCTTCTTCCTCTTCCGCCGCAAGTCTATGGCAGCCCATAGAACCGCTTGCGGGAAAGTTGTATAATTTTGCACACTGATAGAGGACAGTCCCAACATTAACCATAGCAAGTTTGGAGTCTCTAACTCAAACTCTCTAGCGCCACCACTTGTCCAAACTTTCAAAAGATTTATGCTAATAACGTTTGAACCGTAAGGCACACAACAAAAATTCTTTTTTCCTCTGATTCCTTGGCTTATGCCGAGTTGAATGGACACCAAAATTCAAAAATCGTAGGGTTTAGTTTTTTCGCTATTCTCAATTGTTCGTAAAACCTACTTTTTCGAACTCGTCCTAGGCCGTTGCACCGATTGTCACAAAAATTGATCCAGATCATCTTCAGACCATGCTGGCAAAAAGTTATGGAATTCAAGTCGATTCGTCCAGCCATTCACGAATAACACCCGAAAGAATTCTACGAAAAGCTAGCAAAAATCAATGTGAGGCTATATCTCCGTAATAGTTTGTCATATTGACACCAAACTTGGTGTGTGTTATAACAAGCATGACCTGAGCCTACCTGCAGTGTTTCGGTGCAGTGCCCCCTAGTGGTCAGGAGATACGAAAAATGGCTATTTTTCTTTATAACGTCTGAATGATTTGTCCAAAAATCACAAAACTGGTCTCTTTAGATTCGGTGTGTCATACCGAGTCGAACCATATCCAATTTTCCCATGTCAGCCATTTTGGGTGTCGGCCATTTTGAATTTAGCTTTAAAATGCTGTATCTTAAGAACGGATTAGCGTATCGTTTCGACATTAATTACAAAAATGTTCGGCACCATGCCCTGAATGTACATAAAAATTTTGGGGCCAGCGCCACCTTATGGTCAAAAGTTATAACGAAATTTCGAAAAATGCTAATAACTTTTGCGTACATTAGCCTATTGTCATGAACCTGATGTCAAAAGATTCCTTGGGTCAAGCCGAGAACGTTGATACCCATAATGCCAATATTGGCCAAACTTCCTGTCCGCCATTTTGATTAATGTACAAAACCTATTTTTTCGAACTCCTCCCAGACTGTTAGTCCGATCTTCACCAAATTTGACTCAGATCATCTTCAGACTATGCTGGCAAAAAGTTATGAATTTCGTGCCGATATACGAAACCGTTTTCGTTTAGCGCATCAACAAATTTGCTGGAAAGATGCCAAACTACATCTGAGGCTGTATCTCTGCAAAGCTTTGACATAATGACGGCAAACTTTGTGTGTGTCATTGTCATTTCACACAGAACACGTCACATCAATTTGAAAACAGCACCACCTGTTGGTCAAAAGTGATAAGCCATTAAATTTTATTACGATTGGTTGTAATTATGATTTTTCAGCCATTTCAACTGATATTATCCTAAAATGGCTTAAGTTACTCACTGTTGTAGTCGGTCTGCTGCTCCTTGCCGTGCTTAACTCCTCATTCTGCCTCTTTTGTGCTTGGCCCCGCAATTGCTGCTTGCAGCTATATTTTTCTCTGTTTCTCTGTTTAGACCTGTGCCGGCCGCGCATCATTTTCTGGCCCCGGACTGTCTGTCTGGCTTTGACTTGTGTCTACGACGTTCTCGTCTGCGCTCCCCTGTCCGCTGTGCTCTCCAGTCCGGAGTCCGCCTCATCGGCCGGTGACCTGCTGCTGCTTTTCTTTTTGTTTGTCAGCAAACGTTCTCAAATGCCTTTTAACCATGTATGCAATGTTTTAATAAAGTTGGATTATATGAACCTGGCATTTTTTCCTCTTTAAAATTTCATAGCAGGTTTAATGTTAAAAAGAACAATTAATGATTAAACAGCATTTAAAAAACAAATAAATGCAAAAAAAATAAATAAAAACATAAGACGCAGATTTATAATCTGGCATAAAAATAAATGTTGTCGGAACGTCGTCTCGCAGTTGCTGAATGTCGCGCAACAACGTTGCTACAGCCTTTTCACGTCTTACATTTCTACGTTGCTACAATGTCGCAAGGACGTAGACTGCAACGTTGCCAAAGTAAAAATAGAACGTGGCAGCGACGTTGCCACAACTTAACTGTGTTTGTTGGGGCATAACACGGTTAATATAACAGATACTTGCTTCACTTATTATTCAAACGTATCGGGAAATACATAAACATTATAAACATTAATACACTTAGTCTCACTTTTTTTTTCCACCAGCTTACCTGACAAACATGAATTAATTGTCTTAGTAGCGGCACTTGTGGTTTGCACGCATTTACTCTCGCTCTCGAACTCTCTCGAGATTCAGCGAGAGTGCAGTTCCATAACTCACCACGCTGCTCCACCGCCACCTGCTGGCCTAATCTGAGAGTGTGATTTTTCTAAGACCACAATGTCTATTTAACATTAGAAACAGTATGTAGCTTACTCCTTTTTCTGTTGTACTTTTTTTTGGAATGCGATACTTTTACCCATTGCGTTACAGTAGCACTAAAATTCTTTGCCAAGCATGCTTCAAATGTTCTGCTTCTATTTGATTTGGACCACATGATTTATTCAAAGCCAATTTTTCAATCGCAAATCTCATATCAACAGGTCTAATCATCACACCATCATTATATGAAACATGGTTAACTTCATATTTCTGTCTTTTAACACACAATTTAGTTATATTTGCGAAATACAATTTTAAGTTGGGCTCTGAAAATATTGGACATTTTTTCTTTGTACTTTAGTCAAACAGATAACATATTCTTGATTTTAAGGCATTTCACGAAACGTCAACTTTTCTGGAACTGGGGTTGTATAAATACACACACATACTTGTATATATTAAGGAATTGTATACATTTATGTGTGTATTTATATATACATAAATATACACAGTACACACACATAATAGTATGCAAACAAACTTTTATTTTGAATTGATTAATTGTGATTAATCGTTTTGCAGCTCTATTAGAATGACGCGCTTTGTTTTTTTTCCAGATGACATCTGAATGATGTCGATGGTTTTACAGCGTTCTGCTGTTCCTGACACAAGGGATTCTTTAACATGTCTATGAAAGATTTCCTTGTGTGCCATGCTGCTCTCCTCTGTGTATTTCTTTTTGATAAGGAAAAAACATTTTGTGTGTTTTTCTTCTTTAACAGGAGCTAAGGCAGGAAGTTATGGTATTTGAGAGCATTTGAGCCAGTACAGAAAATTCACATCTTCTGAGGAGTCTCACATTGACTCCATGAGACTGGACAACGTTTGTTCTGAAAATTAGGAACCGTGTTTTCATTCTCAAGCAAATAAATATGGCATCTACAACTACCTCTCCAAAAACGTTGCTGTAGAACAACAAACAGTGCAAAAAAATGTACATTGTAGGAATTTCACTTATATATGAACAGCAGCAATGAGGATAAATTAACAAATAACAGATAAACTTGTCTTCCACCTCGGAAAGAGGACGTTGTGATGAATATAAAATCAGATATAGATTGTTTAATATATGCATACACAATACACTTAACCTCACAAGTAACTTCTGTAGAAAGTGCATCACAGTTCCTCCGCTTTGTGCCCCTCCAAATGAGCTTTAAATTCTAGGCAAGAAATGTGTCATCATCATGGATCTCGATACATCGATTTCCTTTTTTTGTTTTGCCAGTCGTGCGATGTACATCCCAGGATGTGTCAGCGATTCATCCGCATTTTAATTATTTGCAAGGAGATTTTCTTTCAGTTTGCATTCATCTGTGAACTCCACCTACAATGAAAAGGAAATAGCAATTATTACTTTCAATGACATTTGAAAGGTCAATAGTCAATTTCAATAGTGACATTCATTGAATTCATTCAACATAAGGTTTTATTATTAGCTACAATTATATCTTTTTTTTAACTACTGAGTAACAGCCACTGTGCGTATAATTTAAGCTAAATCTTTTTCATAATTAAAATTTTCATTTGGGTGACAATTTCAAATATCAACCAAAAGCCAATCTAGCATGCATTAGTTCAAATAACAGATGAAACGTACTGTAACTGGTTTCGATGTGAATGACGGAAATTCTACCCTCCGGTAATACTTGGAGATGAAACCCAATGCCAGCATTGCAGTAGAGACCTCGCAGTCTTTAAATGCCTGTGAGATACTCACTGTCCCAGCTGATATCTCTTCTTTCCCCCATGTGGAATTCATGAATGTGTTGGCGCGCATGTGCCTTAACGTGGTGATTTGAACAAACTTTGTGATTTGTTATAGTGGTGGATTATGTTGCACAATAAGAATACACAGCGCACAGCATAAATGAGTACACCTCCTCTAAAACTTAACAAATTGAGCAATTACTCTTTACTTGCAAGAAATATTAGGGATCTTTGGAGATATAATGTTCCAACAACCCTGCTTTATCAATTACCAAAGAAGAAAGTCAAAATTATTTAACAAAATAAGATTTTCTTATCAAAGTGATAAAATGTTGTGTTGCAAAAATTTAATTACTGATGAGTCTGTATCACAAATGTAAAAAGACAAATCTGTGGCAGTACACAGAAAGATTTAGACATCAACACTCAACATGCACACCTCAACAATGGTGACAATCATCAGACTAATTCAGATAAACAGATCAACTGCAATGCATGCTGGGAATCATGAATTAGTTTTTGCTGTGTTGATACTCAGCATGCATTTCTGCATAAAATTTTCTTTTGCTGATTGTCACCATTGTTGAGTTTCATACGCTGATTCTTGATGTCTAATTGACTCTGCAATTAAAAGATTTTTTCTGTTAATTCATAAAAGTATGTTAGCCCAAGAGCCCAACTAAAGCAAACACTGATCACAACAATGGTGGTTTGTTGAAAATTTTAAACAGTCTTTTAACATTAACGTTTGGCTGTTGCACTCACGTTTCTTGCAGGGTCTCATGCATGGAACAGCATTACAAAATGCGGCACTTAAGTTAAAAGACGTTCACTCCGATCTCCTTTTATGTTTTTCCTATTCCATTTCCCATGTCGCATCTTTGTCAAAACGAAGGTGCATTCTGTGACCAGTCAATCACGTGCGCCAACATGCGGTTGGATCGTTCTTTTTTTTTTACGGTTATCATTGGCATATTGTCAAAGTGTCTAATTCTAAAGTTTTGTAATATTTCTATTCAAAATCGTGATGTTGTGAGGCAGATAGCTGACAACAGCTTGGTCTTAGTGCCTTAGGAGTCACGTTTCACAAACTTAGGAGCTAGTTTGGATGTTAAAACACTTTGTGAAATACTCTTAGAACAAAAATATAGAAGTCCTAAATTTAGGACTGACACGCCCATTATTTTTAAGATTTTCTCCTAAATCGGCAAGTTATGAGCTACTCTTAGCCTTATGATGTATTGTTAATAGATTTTAAGGGAAAACATTTATTTAAAAACATTTACTGCTATTTAGGAGAACTCTTAGTGATAAGATAAAATGTTTTGTGAATACAAGTTTTGTCTTGTTTCTAGTCCAAATATCTTAATATTCTTAAATCAAACAACATTTTCTAGACAAGTGAAAATTATTTTCTTGTTTTCAGAAGAAAAAAAAAAGTCAAAATGAAGTGAGTTTTTCCCTTGTTCCTTGTTTTGGGTTTGAAATAGGATTATTTTACTTGCTTTAAATGAAAAACTCGCTTAATTTTGACTTATTTTTTCTGAAAACAAGACAGTAATTTCTATTGACTGGAAGATGCTTCTTGGTTTAAGTAAGAAAAGCATTTTTTGCATCTGGTTTGCTTCAGCATTTGCGGTCAATGAGTATCAGAGCTTACCTCTATGATGCCATATAAATTTAATGCTTGCATACGATGTCTGTGCAAGCAGGGTGTGTGGAGGTATGCAAATACTTAGGTCGATAATGGTTGCAATTGTAGCCGGCTCGGCTACCCCTCTGCGTTGTGTTGTGTGTAGTGAAATAAACACCGGAGTCAGTCTGCTGGTTCAGTTGTATTTTATGCTGTCTGCATAAGTAGAAAACATGCAGTTAATTATTCGTTGTACAGTCTTGCCTGCTCCTGCTCGCTCTGCTCAGACCTCCCGCGGACTGAAGCAAGAGTTCACAATACGAAGAATTTCATATGTACAAGAAATAGTAGTAACTAATAATCACTTCAAGTACAACATGACTGTATCTGCAAAATATATCTTGTATAAAACACTTTTCTTAATACAAAGTTTCCAGCATTTTGTATAAACACAAAACCAATTCAAGTTTGAACACATATAAAGAAATCATGAAAATACATGAAAAACTGTACCTGCATAAGTAGAAAACATGCAGTTAATTATTCGTTGTACAGTCTTGCCTGCTCCTGCTAAACATCCACACAAAGAAGAGAAATCAGCAGTCACGCTTCACAGGCCAACTTTTACGCAGACAACGTCACACTGCATTCCCTCGATTAAAACTACACTTTTGCAGGTAGAACAACTTTAAACTCGGTTCTGAGGAAAGACAACTTATTCACGTAACTCATTTATCTATCGTAACAATACACCGATCAAGTATATAGTGATTATTTCCCTTTTTGCATGTTTTTGAACGGGATTGAACAAAATGCATACCTCGCTCTGCTCAGACCTCCCGCGGACTGAAGCAAGAGCGCGCAGCGCGCCAATGACGTCACAGCGGCGACGCGTGCAGAACTCATCAAGAAATAAAATACTTTTTCCTTTTCTTTCTCACATATATAGATATACATATTAATTACCAACAAAGAAACACAGATTTTGAGTGAATTAATAATAAAAACACAAATTATAATCAACACCTGCTACACAATGACTGGATGGATATTTTTTGGTCCTGAGACTTCCACAGAAGACATACGTTTGTTTTAATATTCAGACTACTTTGATCATTAATTGCTATCAGGCTGAGAGGTTTTTTTTTTGCCACACATCAGCATGACATCAGAGCAAGTTTGACGTAACTCTGACACTTTTCTAACCCGCATGCATCTCGTGGTGATCTGTGCTGCGCAGATTTTGCTCATCTCAAACAAGCCTATTGATTTCTTAGTTTTAATTGATACTGGTATGAATTAAAAATCGATATTTTTGTTAGTCTGGGCTGTTTTCTGTTGATGAGTGATCAAAACATGACTAAACATTTGTAGTGTGCCTGTCATTGAATAATTCCAATAAGCTTTGTTACTTTTATTATAGAACAGTCTAAAGTTTAAAATTATGCACATTTTATTACACAATTCAAAGAAGAAATGTTGACTTGCTTCTCTTTTATACAGTGTGACAGATTGACAGTTCTTAATTATTTTAATCACACAGAAACATGCTGTTGGTCACTGACAGTACAGAAGGTGCAAGAACAAAAATAGAAGAAAATGCAAATGTTGAGGTGGATGTTTACAGACTCTCAGTCTCCACCACATTCAAATGAACAGACTTTCAGAGAAACACAACAACACAAAAATATCAGAAAAACAAATGAATGAGGAAGAAAAATGAAAAGGTCTTGTGTTTAAAGTAATAAACTTATAATACCAGTAACATTAAAGCAAGCAAATAGGAACTTTTAGCTAACAACTTATGTGTGACTTGTTTTGTTTTTCCTCTCAATGCAGTTTTGACTATGCAGATTGTTTTAATCCATGCAAAAGAAAACCTTTACAAATTATTTTAAACAATTTAACTGATTAAACTGAAAATTATTCTTACTGTCAGTTAATGGGTCAATGCTATCATCCCTACCCAGAAACACCTGCTATGACTTTCTGATCTGTTTTATCTCTGAGTTTGTTTTCCTGACTGACGTCATTTGACTGTTTATCAGGTAATACTGATAACTTCGTTGATGTCACATCCCTGTGGACTGTTTAATTTGGTATCTCCCTCTTGTGCCCATATTTGGTCGTTCTTGTTTCCTGTCCTCGTATAGTCTTCATTAGTTTACCTTGTATCACCTGTGCCTTAATTAAGTTCATCGTTATCACCTGTCTTTATAAGTTTCGTTCTGTTCAGTGTTTGGTGTTTGTCTCGTCAATGTATTCGTCTGTCTACCCTCCTTCTGTGGATTTACCTGTTTTGGAATTACCTGTGGAATATAATAAAGACTTTATCTTTGACCTTCGTCTTCTTTCGCCCCTTCCTCACATGTTACATGACAGTTGACTTCTACATGCTAACTGTGTTTAGATTTTTTTTTTTTTGTTTGAATTTGGCCTGAAATTGAAGTTGCAGTTGACTTAACTACCCTATTATGACATATTTCCAGTTGTGTGTGTGTGTGTGTTTATACCCATCAAGATGAATAAATTGGGTCAATTTATGTTGACAGTAAAGAAGGTGCAAGAACATATAAAAAAAATAACAGAAAGAGAAGAAAATGCAAATGTTGAGGTGGATGTTTACAGACTCTCAGTCTCTACCACATTCAAATTAATAGACTTCCAGAGAAATACAATAACAGAAACGAATTAGGAAGAAAAAGTTTAGAATAATAAACAAATGACGTGATGCTGAATGAGGGATGAGAGCAGATATGATAATCACACTAAAGCTGCAGACAGAAACATCAGACTTAGGACAGAAACACACGACCTCTAAAGTAAGAACAACTCACATGTTCATTCTTTAACTAGAATTAGACTTCTGACATGTTAATATTGTCTTAATCATTGTGTACGGTGCATTTATGTTCCTGTTAAGATGGATTTGTAATTATAGCTGAAATCATGTTTTACACCAAAAAGAAACTCTGAATATTTAAAATCTGTATTTTTCTTTCTCAGAAATGGACCAAACTCTATTTTTCATTCTTCTTCTCACTGGTGAGTGTTTGTGGTTTTATTTATGGTTTCTAGTTTCATTAGGTTTGATCCTGTTATGAAAAACATAAAAGCAAAGTCTCTCTTTCACAGCTCTCTGCTCCGTATCTGAATGTGTTCAGCGTCAGTATCACTTTATAAATGTGAGGAAGACCTGGACTGAAGCTCAGAGATACTGCAGAGAGAAATACACAGATCTGGCCACCGTAGACAACATGAATGACATGAACGAGCTGAAGAAGAGTGTGACTGATGGAAGTTTTCCGTATGTCTGGATTGGGCTGCAGTAGACGGGTCGTGATAAATGGCAGTGGTCTTCAGGTGAACCTGCGCTCTATCTGAACTGGGCTCCTGGACAACCTGAAGGCGGAGATGATTGTGGTATGATGACAAATGGAAAATTTCATGATATGACACGTAGTTATATCCGACCTTTCATCTGCAACAACAGTGAGTTCATTTATGCACCATATACAAAATTTTAATGGAATACTAAACAGTATGAATGTTTAATTTGATCACAGCTTTAGTAGAGACTGGATATTTGTCACACTTCTAGTTTTGAGACAATTTCTGTATCAACTCAATATTTGACGGAAGAAAATACTTCATTCACTGAACACTTTGATCTTCTGTTGTCCCTCTTTATGATAATTTGTCACAATGGAAACTGCAATTAAAGAGCCTAAAAATATTAGAGATCTAAATTGATCTTATATTACTAATAATAAACATACAGCAGTGACTAGAGGTGATTGAGCTTGATATTTTCAGCCTTCAGTATTTCAACACAAACCTACAAGGGCTTTATTTCATGGTATAATGTAAAATATCTTGAACATTGTGAATATTCAATATATCACCAGCTGTAGAAGCAGATCAAGTCTATGAATGACGTGTTTCTGATGTTTCCACCGCTGCTCCTGTTCACATTCAAACTGTAAAGCAGCATAAGAATAATGAACAAATGGATTCATGAATCTTTTTCTCATTTATTTTTCTTGAAGCAAACACAGGACTCGTCCTTGGCAATCAGATGATGAATTGGACAGACGCTCAGAGGTACTGCAGACAGAATCACATTGATCTGGTCAGTGTGAGAAACCAGAATGAGAATCAACAGGTTAAGCAGTTCATTAATGATAGACAGTTATCTGGATCATGGGTCTGGATCGGTCTGTTCAGAGACTCATGACAGTGGTCAGATCAGAGTGACTCCTCATTCAGATACTGGAAGTCTGATCAACCTAACTATGGACTTGGTGAAAACTGTACAGTGATAGAACAGAATGCTCAGGGACAATGGCATGACATCTCTTGCAATGATCAATATCCTTTTGTGTGTCATGAAGGTGAGTAGATCCTCACAAAACACACAATCCATCATCACCTCCAGATTTCTTAAAGTTCACACTACATTTCTGACATGACAAATTCATCCACAGTGTTTGTTCTGCATGTTGTTTTTGATCAGTCTCTCTCTAGTTTCTGCTTGTGGTTTGTTTCGTTTCCAGATAAACTGGTTCTGTTCAAAGAGAATCTGACGTGGTCTGAAGCTCTGAGATACTGCAGACAGAATCATGTGGATCTGGTCTCGGTTCATTCAGAAGAGATTCAGCGTGGTGTGATGAACGTGGTTAAACGGGCATCTACTGCGGCGGTGTGGTTGGGTTTACACAACTACTGCAGCATGAACATGTGGCTCTGGGTGAGTGGAGAGATCGTGTGCTATCACAACTGGGCTCCAGGGAACGGAACGACACCGGAAAACTGCAGCCTTGAGAACAGAAAAGGAGCAGTTCAGTCTGGAGGAGATCAGCGCTGGATCAGCCTTCCTGAATCTCACAAACTCAACTTCATCTGCAGCAGATATTAAGAGTGAGAAATATGCTAATGTGTTTACTTACGTTAACTGTTTTCATAGACTTAATTATTTTTCTGATTTACTTTGTTTGATTTGTTCTTTACTAAGTTCTGAGTGAATCTGATTATTGTGTTTTAAAATTGGCCTAGAGTCTGTTTTTTTCTGTATTATGAAATATGTGTTAAGAAACTCTTTGTATATCTGGCGTGGTTATGACTACACATGATTACACAAACACATAATACCAGAACATCAGCTCGAATAAACTCATGTACAGTCAATATTTCCTTATATACAGACATATGAATATTGCAATATATATTTTTTTTCCAGGGGTAAGTGCTGCCACACATAGAGTGTAAGTCTGTTGGAAACACTGATAAATATTGTTACGAACAAGTTAATACTCTAAGAAAATATCCATAACAAGTAACAGGGATCCCAGTTTAAAAGATCTCTGGAGTCTCCGCTCTAATTCCCAAGGAAAAAAAAAAAGGCACACACCTCCTTATCATGATCCAATTCAACAATGGTCAAGAAGAGACAGAAGCCAAATTTAACAGAAATAAATCACAATTTGAGAATAGTTCACTTAGTTTAATGAAGGATCTAGAGATTCTCAGATGTAAACTGTGTGTTTTGCTTCAAGAGAGCAACCATTTGTGTTGTTTTACTTGCTTTCTTTTATTCTTCATTTACGTTTCATTCATTTATAATCATTTATCATTTAATCATTTTATTATTCCATTTAATCATTTATAATCATTTTAACCATTTCTATACTCATTTCACTGATTGATGTATAGATTAGTCATTTATATTATTGTTTTCTATTGTTTTACGAGTGAATGTTTATGAAAATTCAAGGTTTATGGGATGTTGTTGTGAATCAGTTTGGTAAAACTGCTGGTTGGATTTGTGTTTGAAATTTGATAATTGAAACATACACAACTAAGATTAATCAATAAACTGCTCTTTCTTTATCATCATCACCTTGTCTCCTGCTTTTGCTCTTCTCTGACTTTACTTCTTTAACCCTATGATTATTCATGTAGGGTAAGGACAGTCAAATCTAGCGAAAAACCATGAAGTACTCACCTGCTTGCAGGTTGCAGTCCTCCCTCATGGTTGTTGTTGTTTGAGGCTCAGTTTGTAGTTATAAGTAAAGACTAATGGGAGGCAAACGTAACAACAAAATCGTCTCAGGTTACGTATGTACCTGGTTTCCTGAGAAGGGAACGAGACACTGTGTCCTCTAGAGGTCGCTTATGGGGAACATCTCCTGCGTGACCCGTGTCTGAAGCAATATACAAAAACTGCACGGTACTGGCCGGCGACAGCCTATGACATCACTGCCGGCGTGACTCGTCGCTTCTGGCACGTCATACCAGCGCGACCACATTGTATAAAAGGGCGCCGGTTGAACACAACATCCGCTTCTTCATCTGAAGCTTGTGTCCGAAGCATGGCCATGAGTCTAGAGGACGCAGTGTCTCGTTCCCTTCTCAGGGAACCATGGTTACATACGTAACCTGAGACGTTCCCTTTCGAGGAACTTGAACTGCGTCCTCTAGAGGTCGCTTATGGGGAACGGTTATACCCACACTGCCATGCTGAGGGGAGTGCAAGCCAGACATGAAAGGCGAGCACTAAGTACCAGCTCCACCTAAGTAAGGGGAGCTGCCCCAAAAGACATCCAGGCGGCTGTTAGTGACTTAATCCCTTCGGCCAAAGGCCTGAGCTGTATACCCAAGAATTTACCTGTAAGGACCAGGCTAACGATGCCTGGCTGTAGGGCAGAGCTCAGACAGGAATCAGAAAGAAATTCCTTTAAGGGATATAGCCTATAGTCTAGGACAGTAGTCTAGACTTTGGCTTGTCAACAGGGGGTTTACCTACTGCTTGTGTGACCTCGCTCGAAGGGCTGGCAGTGTAGGTCATCAGCACCCCGTTCAGAAGTATCGAAGCGATACATAAGTCGAGTGTGGCCCAAGGTTCCGGGGCCGAACATCTCAAGAAAGGGTATGAAGCTAAAACATGTGATCCCCACCATACAGGATTTCAGAAAGAACGCAAGAAGCTAGTGTACGTTCTTACCACAACGTGGATTTTAGAATGTGTCCGGCAAGCCTGGACACTGAAATACCGTTCAAGAAGAGGCTCTAAGAAGCAGAGAACACAAATCCCAAAAAAGTTCTGAGCACTCAGGGAGCCGAATCGTGCTCAAAGTGACCCTTCTGCAGAAAAGGGGAGCACTGCAAAGCTCAGTATGAGTGGCCTGAATGGGATGCCCCGGAGCAGAGGAGATAAAATTCTCAGGAGAAGAGAAATCTGGTTGCTCAACAGGGTACAGCATGCTCACAGAAGACCCTCATCTTTAAGAGGAGCAAAGAAAGCTGACTTGCATCATCCCACCAGGGGCTACCACCTGGAACAGAGCCATAGGGAGCGGAGGTCCTTCTCTCAGCATAGAGAGGAACTATGAGCTCCAATTGAGAGTGACATGCTCACTTAGAAGACCCTCAGTGAGGGTATCATTTGTCAAGCTCATGCAATGTCAGGAGAGACATCGCTAGGGCAGGGAAAAACTGCTGTCTACGGGGCTTCCAGAAGGCCCTAATGGGTCAGAGCAGCTTCCGCACACACAAGTGGCAAAAGGCAAAACACATCAGGCGGCAGCAAGCGGCCGATTTATCCGATGAGATGAAAGCTCAATCTTAGTAACCAAGGCGAGCATTTAGCAGCCACAGGGTAGATACCTCGCCAACAGAGGGGATGACCTCCGTACGTTCTACTAGGAACGGTGTACTTAGACGGCCCTATTAGAGAGGTAAGCACTGCCATGCTCATCTCCTAACAGGAGGGATATAAGGGCAGAAACAAGGTTAGTGACCTGTACTGCTGAAATCATAAAGCTCCAGAAAGCCTTGGATACCCACAGGGAGTAGTACAACTTGGCCCTCTTAGGTCTACGGGGTGCTCCCTTGGATCACTTCAGCTACAAATTCGGCCGCTTAGACCTCTCTCCTGATCACGCTCACTTCCATTAAGAGGGTGAGGAACCCGCATGCATTTTTCAACCAATGAATTGTGCCTTAACAATTTAGTTCGGCTATTCTCACGTACTCCTGAGATTCCGGTCTGGTTATGTGCCCGGGGTCCCCACCTCTCACCTTCAGGTTCAGGTGGTGGACCTGCAAGCGCTACCGCCGCTGGAGGGAGACCCGGCCTTAGAATTGCTGTGTCCTGTTCATGCTATTCACGTTATTGGACCACACCCGGAGCATTAGACGCTCCGAGCAGCTCTTGTTTGCTTATGGATCAGCAGATGGAGAATGCTATCCTCGAGCAGAGGTTGGCCATTGGGTGGAAATAGGGCCTCACCTCGGCTTAGTGCCAAGGTCAGCTGTGCCCCCTAGGAGTCGAGTTCACTCTATGAAGAGTTACTTCTCCTAGATGTGGTGCACAGCACCTCTCTAGCAGACATTTTAGGAGCTGCGGGCTAGGCGACACCCATCACTGCGCAAGTTTATTCTTGCGCTGAGCTGTGTCCTCCCCTGCGTTGTGGGTAACTCAGGTAATTGGCAGGAGGGCAGCTTGGTGTAGGCTTGCTGCACCATTCCTTACGGATCTGTGCGCTTCTCCCAGTTGTTCCCCTCTGTGAACTCTGGGTCCTCCATTCCCCCGCAGTCCGGATTAGAGCAGAGTCTTCCGGGACTGTGCTCTGGCAGGGGGTCTCCTTCGCCCCCTGAAGGTTGTGGCATAATGTTTTATTATTTCTCCACAGTTATTCACCGTGTTCCCCCTAATATCTTAAAAAAAAAAAAAAAGGATATTTTTTTGTACAAGTCTCCACTCGTCATCGTGCTCCGCCCCCCAACGGTCGCTTCAGATACCTGGCTCCCCTGGTGGGCTCATTATCTGGCTTACAGGGCATTGGGAAGGTTACGTGCTGAGCTTCATTTGTCCTGACACGCTTGCCTGTCAGCATTTGTTCCTGAACTACATAACGCGGTTCAGGATTGTGACGTTTTCCAGATGGACCCCAAATACATCAGTACTGATGTAACGTCGTAGAGTACAACTGAAGGGGAACGTCTCGGTTACAACTGTAACCCTCGTTCCCTGAAGGAGGAAACGGAGACGTTACATCCTCCTGCCACAATCCTGAACTGCGCTGAATGCCGGGGTGTGCTTAGCATGCAAATTCCACTCACCAATTTCATTGGCTTTTTCTTCTTAAGCTCGGAGGTGATTGGGCTCCCAAGTAGGACCCCAAATACGTCAGTATTGACGTAATGTCTCTGTTCCCTCCTTCAGGGAACGAGGGTTACAGTTTTAACCGAGACGTTTTCAGGCATAATTAGGTTTTACATTAAATATATATTTAGACATGATCAAAGACTACTTTTTGTCAAAGTTTTGATTTTTTATTTTATTTTTTTTATAAATGTTAATCTTCTGGCTCCACTAACTTGGTAAACTCAAACACAGCCTTTCATCTCATTGAGAATTTTATTTTCACAGATTATCTTTCAGAGCCCTTCAAATTATAATAAAGATGATTATTAATGTTTATGTTCGCTCAAACGGTTGATATTTTGTTTATGAACAAACCAGCCAGAAAGCATGAATAAAACATTTATAAAGAGCTTGAACAAGAAATAGAAAAGTCACTGAAACCTAAATG
The DNA here is from genome assembly GCA_036247105.1 of Cirrhinus mrigala. NCBI lineage: Eukaryota > Metazoa > Chordata > Actinopteri > Cypriniformes > Cyprinidae > Cirrhinus > Cirrhinus mrigala. The sequence goes on along the minus strand of JAMKFB010000264.1, from coordinate 132,372 downwards.
GCACTTAACCATAATTTTAACACAACTGTTGACATGACATAGTGTTTATAAAATTATGGTTTCATTCATTTACATTTTCTGCTCTTGTAACTCGTATGTAAACGCATTCATGCATCTTTTCATGCTATCTTATGTAGCTTCTGTGCTGCTGTTGCAGTATAAAAATGGCAGAAGTGAATGTGAACACGAGTCATGTACAGTCACTGGAGGTCCTCCATATGCATGTTAATCCATGAAAAAGTCAGAAAGAGGTTTAAGTAGCAAGCATGTTTTTTAACACCAGTGAAATTTACTGTTATATTGTTGACTGTGAGTTGACATCATATGAAGGGGAAGCAACGTAAATAGTGAAATAATGTGGATCATTTGCATGTGTCATTACACAGTGTGCAAACAGAAACATACAAACCCTCAGTCACATTCAAATGAACACACTTCCAGAGAAACAGAGATAAAGAAAATAAATGAGGGAGTAAAATGCAAAGGGCTTTTGTTTAGAATAATAAACAAATGACGTGATGCTGAATGAGGGATGAAAGCAGATATAATAATCACAATAAAGCTGCAGACAGAAACATCAGACTAAGGACAGAAACACAGCAAGTAAAGTAAGAACAACTCACATCTTCATTCTTTAACTAGAATTAGACTTCTGACATGTTATTATTGTCTTAATCATTGTGTACGGTGCATTTATAGTCCTGTTAAGATGGATTTTTAATTATTACTGAAATCATGTTTTACACCAAAATCAATCTGTGAATATTTGAAATCTGAGTTTATCTGTATTTTTCTTGCTCAGAAATGGACCAAACTCTGTTTTTCATGCTTCTTCTCACTGGTGAGTGTTTGTGGTTTTATTTATGGTTTCTAGTTTCATTAGGTTTGATCCTGTTATGAAAAGCATTAAAGCAAAGTCTCTCTTTCACAGCTCTCTGCTCCATATCTGAATGTGTTCAGCGTCAGTATCACTTTATAAATGAGATGAAGACCTGGACTGAAGCTCAGAGATACTGCAGAGAGAATTACACAGATCTGGCCACCATTGACAACATGAACGACATGAACGAGCTGAAGAAGATTATGAATTATCCGTCTTTCTGGATTGGGCTGCAGAAGACGGGTCGTGATAGATGGCAGTGGTCTTCAGGTGAACCTGCGCTCTATCTGAACTGGTCTACTGGACAACCAGACAGCAGAGATGATTGTACTGTGATGTTTAATGGACAATGGCATGATTTGCGATGTAGTGATAAGCGACATTTCATCTGCAACAACAGTAAGTTCATTTTAAGATGCACTGTATACCTAATTTTAATGGAACTAAACACTAAACTAAATACTAAACAGTATGAATATTTAATTTGATTGTGACTTTAGAAGAGACTGTGGATATTTGTAACAATTTCTGTATCGATATAATGTCATTTACTGAACACACTTTGATATTTTGTTGTCCCTCTTTATAATTTGTCACAATGGAAACATGAAATTAAAAAGCCTTAAAAATCTTGCAGATCTAAATTGATCTTATATTAATAATAAACATACAGCATGTAATGATTAGTCCACTGAATGGCAAGTTGAAGATCCGAGAATCCGAGAGCAGTCGGGGGCGGAGTTGAAAAAGGAGGCTCTCGCGGTGTTTGCGTGCTCTATCACAAATGAGGTGAATTAAATGCAATATTTGTCAGCAGTGTTACCAACTTCTTTTCAGGAAAAGTTGCTAAAGGCAGGACAATTTGTTGCTAAAAGCTGTTAAATAACGTTGCGATGTCACTGCGCGATGACATAATTATGTAACCAATGCAAAACTGCATAGTGTAATAGAGCATAGAATTACATTTTATGTACTTTCTTATTAACTGTACATTCTAAACAATTATATTCTTAAGCAGTGTATTGGTAGTTAGTATTCTACACTTTAAGAAAAGTCTGTAAAACGCACTGTGTTAATTGAAGAAAATTTGTACACTGATCATTTTTTTTTTTTTTCAGCTTTTATCTGAATTTAAAATTACACATTGTATTTTTCTGTTCTCAGGTTACAACTTAGAAATTAACAGTGCTTTTTTCCCATTTTCCTACATACTTTTTAAACTGAACACCAAGTAGAGCTGTAATCGGGCCTTAAAAGTTAGGCCCGACAGTGCCCGAGCCCGACAAGTACATTTTGATTGACAGCTTTTTAAAAGCCCGAACCCTTTTACAGCCCGACATTATTCAAATAGGCGCAAGCACACAGCTCTTTTGCCTTTTGTCAAGAATGAGTCATTTATATATGTTTTAACATATTTTATTTATTTGTTCCAACTTCCAAGTGGCCTATAGCCTAAGTTAGTCATGAATAAATTAAGTCCTCCGTAACATCGTAACATCTCAGCACTCTAAATAGGCCTAGGCATACACTAGGCCAACGAGCCAATAAAAATGAGTCTTTCTTAACAAATTAAATTAAGATAAATTCTAAATTAAGATGGGTATTTGGCAATAACGAAATTAAGATAAAGGCTCCGCGGGATTTGCTTCGCTACTTCTCTCCACAATCCGGCCTCAACGCGACGGTGAATAGCAGCTGAAATGTAATAAAAGAATAATGCCAACATTAGCCTATATACTCTGTCTACATTATGCATTTAAGACTCAATTAATATTTAGTTATAATTTGAAAAACCTTTACTCACCAAGATTAGGTTACATGTTTTTGTGTTGGAAATTTATCGAATCCACGGTAGATGGCTTTAGCACGGTCCAAAACGTAATCGCCAGAGGCAAGCCTCCGTTTCACCTCTTCAACATCCATTTTCACATCTTTCTCGCGCTGATCGAAACGCATCACATGACCGCTTATTGACCGCGCAAGCCCGTGCCCAGCCCGAACCTGTGTAAAATGATATAAATTAAGCCCGAACCCAACCGAACCCGTCGGGTCCTGTCGGGTTCGGGCAAAGATCTTCAGTTCTAACACCAAGTGCAGGTAGAAACTAGTCACAAAGTGTTATCATAAATGAACAATTATCAGTGAACAGCTGCATCTAGGAACTTTATTTACGTGATGTGTGTCCTGCTAGACACCTTTGATTACCATTTTTTGTGTAATTTATAGGGAAAATGTGTGCCTTTTTATGATTTGAGTCACAATTGCTAAAAGTTGCCAAATTTTAAAAATAGCTAAATTTGTTGCTAGGTGCTTTTTGAAGAAAAAGTTGCTAGGATAGTCTGAAAAGTTCCTAAATCTAGCAACAAAATCGCTAAGTTGGCAACAGTGTACAAATACACAGATGTCCCTGCTGGGAAAAAAAATGGCTATAACCAGTCTTAGCTGGTTTAAGCTGGAAATGACTCACAGCCTGACCATCTAAAGAAGTGCCCCCTAAAACCCCTCTAAAACCAGCCTGCTGACCAGCTAAGACCAGGCTGGATGACCAGCTAAAACCAGCCAACCAGCTTAGGATGGTTTTAGCTGTTTTTTTCAGCAGGGGTTTCAGAAGCATTTTCATGAGCAACAGAAACCCTTTTCATATACCACTTAATACAGGGCCATCCGAACCAGTGGCGTCTCATGAGTTTTAAAATAGAGGAGACACAATAACTGTATTGGTCTGTGGATCCCTGCCGATTGTTGTTTATTTTTATTATTATTATTATTATTATTACTATTTGCTTTAAAACCACTTTAAAATGGCTTTTTGGATGCTTTTAGTCAGAAAACGTAAAGCAACTGACACACATACAGCAAGATAAGATAATTTCACTTACCTGGTTTATCACTTGAAGCAAACATCCATCCCTTCTTAAAAGTCTGTGTTAAAAGAGAGCTGCCTGTTATGCCATTTAATTAAGCAGACTGCTGTAGCCTATATCCTATATCCAGCTTGGGCGTTTTGGCCCTTTATTTCTGATTTGTATATATTTACTGTTTGAATGACAGTTTGGTAAATCTGTCGATCAAATATTCAATGTCGCTACTCATAAGTACTTGGTACATTATCAGCGCAGCAGGACACATTCAAATATCACATAATTTACCTGTCTTTGATGATTGGTTGAAATACCAGAAGGGAGGCTAGTCTCCTCTACGAGAGGAAAGTGAACACTTGATGGTAATTGGCTAATTTTTTTTTTTTTTTTTTTATCAACGGAGGCACGAGAGCTGAGTTCTCCCCCGGCCTCCCCCTCCCCTTCTGTAGCGGTTGTAATTAAAGCAGCAGATTCGGCACATTCGCGATGGAAAAGCGGCGTTGTCCAAATTCAATAACATATTATGGCGTTACAGCTAACAAAAAATACACATTAACTGAAATGAATTGTGAACTTTATGAACATTAAATCGTTCTCTCATTTTCTCCTCAAAATTTTGGGGAAGCTGTGCCTCCCCTGACGAACCGCCACTGATCTGAATGGGAATAAAGTTCAACATAAATGTATACTATTTAAATATTCGTGAGCATTATTGGACTTGGAGGATGTAGAATAAACTCGAAACACACGTGATGTGGTGAATCTGGCCAGTCGTGAAACAGCTGTCGTCATCAGAGCTCCTGCAGCCGCGGGTGAGTCAGCCGGCTGCTCTCGAATCGCTCGAACCAGTGCCGTCTCCGTCTCAAACAAATTTCTAACTGGCATGCACTGCTTCAAGTCAGAATCTGATTGAGCTGCACGGTGCTGTGTTAAGTCAAACACACCTATGAGGATCAAGGTAAACACATGACTAAATAAGGACCGTGACTAAACTTCAAAATTAAAGACAAGAAAACATGAACATAAAACAAACACCAAAACCAGGCGTGACACAGCAGTGACTGTGTCTCAACACAAACCTACAAGGGCTTTGTTTTTCACATGTAGATTAACTTGAGTCTGGTCCATGTAGGAATGATAGTCCATTTGTTGCTGAGAAATCTAATGTAGCGATTTGATAGTGAAGCTATTTTATAATCAAAGTCCCAGCACAGAATTGACATGACGTTTCTGTGCTTCTAAATGTTTCTTTGTATGCAACTGACTGTATGTGCGTGTTTCATTTAATGGTTTAAATGCACACGTTCCAGCCAATCAGAAACAACTTTTCAGACAGATGATGGTGTAATGTAAATTATCTTGAACATTGTGAATATTCAATATATCACCAGCTGTAGAAGCAGATCAAGCCTATGTATGACATGTTTCTGTTTCCACCACTGCTCCTGTTCACATCCAAACCATGAAGAAATGTAAGAATAATGAACAAATGGATTCATGAATCTTTTTCTCATTTGTTTATTAAAGCAAACACAGGACTCGTCTTTGTCAATCAGACGATGAAGTGGAGAGACGCTCAGAGTTACTGCAGACAGAATCACATTGATCTGGTCAGTGTGAGAAACCAGAATGAGAATCAACAGGTTGAGCAGTTCATTAGTGATAGAAATTTATCTGGATCACATGTCTGGATCGGTCTGTTCAGAGACTCATGGCAGTGGTCAGATCAGAGCGACTCCTCATTCAGATACTGGTTCACCACTGAACCTAATAATAAAAGAGGTGGTGAAAACTGTACAATCATTATAGCGAGGACTCAGGGACAGTGGCATGACAACCCTTGCACCAGAAAATTTCTTTTTGTGTGTCATGAAGGTGAGTAGATCCTCACAAAACACACACAATCCATCATCACCTCCAGATTTCTTAAAGTTCACGCTACATTTCTGACATGACAAATTCATCCACAGTGTTTGTTCTGCATGTTGTTTTTGATCAGTCTCTCTCTAGTTCCTGCTTGTGGTTTGTTTCATTTCCAGATAAACTGGTTCTGATCAAAGAGAATCTGACGTGGTCTGAAGCTCTGAGTTACTGCAGACAGAATCATGTGGATCTGGTCTTGGTTCATTCAGAAGAGATTCAGCGTGGTGTGATGAACGTGGTTAAACGGGCGTCTACTGCGGCGGTGTGGTTGGGTTTACACAACTACTGCAGCATGAACATGTGGCTCTGGGTGAGTGGAGAGATCGTGTGCTATCACAACTGGGCTCCAGGGAACGGAACGACACGGGAAAACTGCAGCCTCGAGAACAGAAAAGGAGCAGTTCAGTCTGGAGGAGATCAGCGCTGGATCAGCCTTCCTGAATCTCACAAACTCAACTTCATCTGCAGAAAGAAAGAGTGAGAAACATGCTAATGTGTTTTCTTACGTTAATGTTTTCATAGGCTACTTCATTAGTTTTCTGATTTACATTTATGTTTGATTTGTTCTTTATTAAGTTCTGAGTGAATCTGACATGGTTTGGTTACTGGGTTTTAAAAGTATCCAGAAGTGTGTTATATTTCTGTATAATGAAATATGTGTCTTTTAAGAAACTCTTTGTATACAGAGGCCCGTTTCTGAAAGGAGATAAAGTAAAAAAAACTCTGTGTTAACCCTGAAATAAGGTTAATTACACCAAAACACAGTGGGAGTGGGAAAACACTTCTGACATCTAGACAAAGGGAACTTCTCAGGGTCTTGGATTTCCAAAAACATTTATGCACACACACACACACACACACACACACACACACACACACACACACACATATATATATTTGATTTATATACAGACTGTAAACATATCTATCTTATATCACAAGCTGACTTAACTTCCTGTTCGGGTCTCTTCCTCTTTCCTTTTGTAATGTAACCTCTTGGGAGAGGTAGGTTTCTTTTGATTTTCTGTTAATTATATTCAATGTTCATCTGAATTATAGCTTTTATATCAATATTTTCACTCAGATTCCTGTGTATAATGTTACTTTCCTTACCTGTGTGAATAGTCATTTTTGTCATCCTGCTCTTTTTGAGTTATATTTTTGCCTTCTACCTAAATATGTGGAAATGAGAGCCCATGGTGATACGTGTACAACATTTATTTTAAAGAAATAAAAATAAAGGCAAACCCATCTAAGAGGCTACTTGTTTGTTTTGTCTGTCAACCCTGGTGAAAAAATGTAAGTGCTGGTTAGCCTGTGTTTCGTATGTGTTTAGCCAATCAGCATACACTTAATCTCTGGTAGTTCCTACTCTGAAGTAGAAGCTAATTTAGTTTAGTTAATGTAGTTCCTAGTTATGTTGTTTTCTAATCAATTTAATTAATTCCCTCAGTTTAAAAATCGTCCTCTGGTGCTCCTCCGATTCTCTCTCGTCTCTGCTTCTGTTGTTTCCTCCTTTCCTCTTTTTTACTCCGCTTTTCCAGCTTGTTTTGCCGTCTCTGTAACATGTCTACAAACAAGTCGTCCAGATAAATTTCAAGTTTTTCTGGCGGTTCATTATTAATATTCCCCTTGTGAGATTGTTCGGGAAATGGCACCTCAACATAGCCAGCGGATACAACAATAAAAAAAAAGAGTCGGCTCACAATCGCCTGAATGAGTCGTCAGGAATTCAAATCTTTGTCTGTTACGGCCATACGTCATGAAGTAACACATTTTCATAATGTCCGCCCACGTTCTACGTCGCGAACAACTTGTCCGCCCACAAACACTGTAAAATTTCCATGTGGTTTATGTCATGTTGAGAAGACGCTGTATCCTAAGTACAATGTGGGATTCACCAAAGGCTTGCTCTTAAAAGATAGATCAGTGCCCAGTTTATTTGGACCAGCTTGCTCCTCTGAACCTCTACCTGTAAGTATGATTAATAATTGATGGTTGTATTTTCTAGCAATCGTTCAAAATACGTAGTTGTGTGTTATGTTGTGTAACATCTTGGATGACATAAGGGTGATTTTGAAAAGTGGAGTAATTCTGAAAGTGGAGTAACCCTTTAAAACCTGTTGCTCTCATGTAACGTTACTCTGTATCATGCAAAATACATATTTAGTTGTGTGTGTGTGTGTGTGTGTGTGTGTGTTCGCTCCGCGCAGCTCATAGGTCTCTGGCTAACCGGCTGACAGCTTTATCTGTTCACTCGCTATTGTCTAGAAATGTGTCGGTGAATAATGAATGTTTGTCGTTGTTATTTCTTGAAGTTCTGATAAAGAATAGAACAATACGTTGGTGTACAAGCTGCAGTGCTTTATCAATATGTTTCTGCGTTGAGTTGACTCATATACTATGGCTGTTTGGGTGGTGTTGTTTACCGCCGAGTTGTGGGCTAGAGTAACAGAGATGGGCGTTCCGTGCTTGAAATTCGCTGCACGCAGTAACGTTAAACCAATCACAAAAGACTGGGTCATCGGACCAATCACGGCAGATTAGTGTCACGCAAAGGAGTGCTTTGGACAAATAATTCATTTTAACGAACCGTTTGGGAGTCGATGACCAAATAAGGTAAAAGAAATGCATATTATAAGACAATAAAAGTGTTTTTTGACCTTGCATGCATGTCAACTTCTTGTTGGGGACTCACAAAAACAAAATATGAACCTTTTATAATCCATAATAGGGGCACTTTAATGTGTTTAGTCTTGGATTTGCTACGCTGCTGCTGCGGCAGAGCAAGTACCAAGCCTTGCTACTGCCAATACATCCACAACATGCTGCTGTGAGCATGTGAGAAATACTGCTGCTGCACATATAACATACATGAAATAAACCCCCACAAAGCAGGAGACATAGAATGGGCAATACAAGCCAAAACAAGAACAAAACACACCCCAACAAGCAGATCTATCGCCAAGACATATGTACTGCTGCTGCTCCGCATTGTAAACTACACATTGTGTAGTTTAGAGCAGTGTTTCCCAACCCTGTTCCTGGAGGCACACCAACACTACACATTTTCCAACTTTTCCTGATCAAACACACCTGAATCAACTCATCATCTCGTTAGTAGAGACTCGAGGAACAGAAATATATTGGTCAGATAAGAGAGACATCCAAAATGTGCACTGTTGGTGTGCCTCCAGGAACAGGGTTGGGAAACACTGGTTTAGAGACATTAATTGATTATAACGGAACTTTGTGAGATCGTGATAAAGTGAGGCTTTTTTAGTGATAATAAAAGGAAAGCGCTTTGCACACTTCCTGGGCTATAATCAGTATTGGGGAGTAACTAGTTACATGTAATGGAATTAGATTTGTAATTTAATTACAAAATAAATGTAACTAATTAGTTACTGAGATTTTTTTTTTATTAAATTACAATTACTTTTGGTAATGTTAATGATTACAAAGGGGTTACATCTGAATTTTGTCACACACACACACACACACACATACACATACAGATTTAATTGACTTCTATCATAAATTGCACTGACTGCTCTAAAATGAGACACCAATGTTTCAGCAGTTTAGGACAAAATAGGACTATTCTTAACTGATTTATTTCCTATTTAGGTTTATGCATATATTTTATTTTCTAAGATGAATTGAATTTTTTTTTGTTTTTTTTCAAGGCATTTTCAGATGCCAGTGTTTTCTGTCATAACTATGCAATCATTTGATTTCAAAACCAGTATCATAGCAACTGATTTCTTCATGGAATCTTTGCATTCAAATGTTTCAACTCAGATCAGTGTTTCGTGTCTAATTATTTACTTTTGTGGCAAGCAGCTGTGTAATAAGTGGGATAATCTACATCCAGCCAGTTGTTATCGCAAAAGAAAAAAAAAAAAAAAAAATGTATATGTGACCCTGGACAACAAAACCAGTCATAGGGGTCAATTTTTTGAAACTGAGATTTATACATCATTTGAAAGCTAAATAAATAAGCTTTCCATTGTTGTGTGGTTTATTAGGAAAGGATAGGTCAATATTTGGCCGAGATACAGCTATTTGAATATATGGAATCTGAGGGTGCAAAAAAAATCTAAATATTGAGAAAATCACCTTTAAAGTTGTCCAAATTAAGTCCCTAATAATGCATATTACTAATCAAAAATGAAGTTTTGATATACTTACAGTAGGAATTTTGCAAAATATCTTCATGGAACATGATCTTAATATCCTAATGATGATTTTGGCATAAAAGAAAAATTTATAATTTTGACCGATACAATGTATTTTTGGCTATTGTCACTAATATACCCCACCGACTTAAGACTGATTTTGTGGTCCAGGGTCACATTATCCCTTACTTATAATTTTAATTCAAGTGATTTTGAAAGTCTGACAGTAATCAGTGTTGAGTTCAATTCAGTTACTTTAATAAAGTAATTGAGAAGTTATACTACTTATTTAATTTTAAATAGAGTAACTTGTAATCTGTAACCTATTACATTTCCAAAGTAAACTGCATATATATACAAACGCTGTATGTGTGTGTGTGTCAATAACAGAGACAATAATAAATCAGTAAATTAATCAGTTATGTGTCTACGGTATGTTACTGTAACGGGACTCTTCAGAAGCGTGATAGATCCAAATGCGAGCTTTATTAAACAGATCGTAGTCAAGACAGGCAGGGTCAGACACCAGCGAACAGTAACATCCAGGGCAAGACAAAAGCGTAATCCAATAAACAGGCAGAAGGTCAAAATATCAGAGAGCAGTCCAAAGTAGCAAAATAAACAAGGCAAATCTATGACTATGAAACAAAACAATGACCATAAACAAGGCAATGAAAACAGGGAAAATGCTTGGTAGAGTCCGCACAGGCAAAACAATACTTCGCAATGCCTGTTTGGTATAGGCCTCCTTAAATGGCCACCAAACAGGAAGTAACCAGAGAAGCAGCAGAGGGAGCAGTAACAGTCAATCCATGGGTGAGGGCTCCCTCTGCTGGCGTGGCATTACAGTTACATGTGTTTCTAGCAAATGGGCAGGTCTTAGTTTGCAGTCATGTCTGACAAACAATGACACGTTCTGTTTCTAATACAATATTTTCACATTTACACATTTAGCAGATGCTCTTATCCAAAGCGCCTCACAATAGAGCATCTATAAGCAGCCTGTTTGGTCAAAAACTCCATCACTGCACACACTCTTTCATTATATAGACAAAAACAAGTCAGACATTCTATTGGATATCTTACTTTGCTTTTGATTATCAGAAACTCAGGTTTAGAATGACATGAGAGTGAATAAATAATGTACAAGTTTCAGTAGTCATGTCAAAGCAGTAACTAAATCAGCATACTATCATCTCAAAAACATTGCAAGAATTAGATGTTTTGTTTCCAGTCAAGACTTGGAGAAACTTGTTCATGCCTTTATCACAAGCAGGGTGGATTACTGTAATGGTCTCCTCACTGGCCTTCCCAAGAAGACCATTAGACAGCTGCAGCTCGTCCAGAACGCTGCTGCCAGGATTCTGACTAGAACCAGAAAATCTGAGCATATCACACCAGTCCTCAGGTCCCTACACTGGCTTCCAGTTATATTTAGAATTGATTTTAAAGTACTTTTACTCATTTATAAATCACTCAATGGCCTAGGACCTAAATACATTGCAGATATGCTCACTGAATATAAACCTAACCGACCACTCAGATCATTAGGATCGAGTCAGTTAGAAATACCAAGGGTTCACACAAAACAAGGGGAATCCGCTTTTAGCCATTATGCTGCCCGCAGTTGGAACCAGCTTCCAGAAGAGATCAAATGTGCTAAAACATTAACTACATTTAAAACTGAATGAGCTCTGTGCTATGTCCGAACTGATTGCACTAGCACGTCTTAAATTTATTTTAAATCAATTTTTAAATCATTTTAAAAGTTTTTACATTTTTTGTTTTATTGTTGAGATTATGGTTTTTGATTATTCTACTTCCTTTTTTGTGATTATTGTTGTGATTATTGTTTTTATGATTATTCTACTTCCTTTTATGTAAAGCACTTTGAATGACCTTTGTGTATGAAATGTGCTATATAAATAAACTTGCCTTGCCTACAAAGGATACCGCAAATATCAGTAATGTACACATTTCTTTCTTTTTTTTTTAAACAATACCTAAGGGTGAACATGAACAGTCAAAAACCCTAAAAAAGAGTATTTTACTTCTTACATGGGAGGACATTATTCTGACTGCTTTATTCTGTATTTTCAAGTTGACAGATGCAAAGTTTCCTGTATGAATGAAAACGTCCTATGATGGAATTGGAGGTTCATGCAAGTTTCTGTGGTGAATTGGAAAGGTAATGCACTAAACATAGTAGTGTAGAAACAGCAGTGTAATTTTGTGCATGACGTGATGTAGATCAGGGACACGACTCGTTAGATAAGTCACAACACTGAATTTCAAAAGTATATGGCAAATGAGACTACAGTGGAAATGAGCTACGTATTAATGTTCTGAATCGAATCAGTTTTACTTCACATAAACTGTTATATTTTCGCTTTCATCTTTTTCTCGTAGTCCAGTGTCCCTTCTAACAAGGTGCCCACATGTAATGGAGCCACAAATTAAAGAGATATCACGGTACACTAATTAAAAAAGTAACATGAATAATGTTACTGTAACGGCACACCAGCAGAGGGAGTTCTCGCCTAGTACTGCCTGTTACCGCTCCCTCTGCTTCCTCTATGGTGACTTCCTGATGGCAGCCCTATATAGAGGTATGTGAAGTATTGTTTTGTTGTTGCAGACTCTACCAAGCCTTGTTTCTCTGCTATTGCCATAGTTATAGTCTTGTTCCTTTTCTATTGTAGTTGTCATCGTCTAGTTTCATAGCCTTGTTTCATTTGATACTTTGGACAGCTCACTGGTATTTTGACCTTTTTGCCTGTTTCTGGAATACACTGTTGTCTTTCCCTGGAAATCACTGTTTGTTTGGAGATTAACCCTGCCTGTTTTGACCACGTTGTGTGTCAATGAAGCTCACACTTGGATCTGTCTTCGTCATCACATTGAGTCCCGTTACAGTTACATAATAGTATACCTGCATAATTTATAATTTGTATATCAATGCTGAATCACACAAAATTAGTTGTCTTTTATTTAGATTAGTTTATTGTCCTTTACACCCATAAAGTGCTTTTTGTCCCTGAGGAAAACAAATTAAATATATCAGCTGTTTTTGTTCATACAATGAAAATCACTGGGATCCAAACCTTTTAAGATCTTAAAAAGGTAAAAGCATTAGATCAGTTTTTGGTGAATTATCCTTTCAAAAGCAAATACAATTCAAACATGTAAAATTCATACACACACTTAACTAGAAAAATTGTATTTATGGTTATGTTGTCATTTTAGAGTTGCTGAGGAAGTATTTGCTCTTAGCCTTGCACATCATGGCCCAGCTCCAAGAGTTTTACAGGGCTGGTGTTATGGTTTTCTTTTGAGTGGAAACCTTAAAAACATTACCAAGGAGTTTTCACCACTGATTAAAATGGTATTTGAAAATGAATTATCTCAGTTTCTTTCTATTACCATATATTTTCTTTACAAGTGTAACTTTCAAGAGACTTCAGGCTTGTCCTCTTACAGAGAACAGATTGTCAACTGTGGCTACACAGGACCTATCCTATAAATGAGGACAATAAGGAGATACAACAAGGTTTTATCGCTATGATCCCAGATTAAATCTTTTAGAAAACAGAATCCATCATTAACAATGGGTGAAAGTACTATATTAACAATCTATATCCTTTTTTAAACAGCTTGGCCTGTTTTTTATATTCACTGTAACCATAACTGAAACTCTGATATATCCCTTTTTTTTTTTTTACAAGATACTGACAAATCAACTTAAGCTCATCATGTACAACCCCCTCCAACAAATAGTGCATAACATCAACAGAACAAGTTTAGTTCTGTTAGAAATAGTGTAATCAATTTAACGAAAAATTGTAACACCATGCACTGAATGTAGTATAGATCTTTCAGCATTAACTTCTCGGGAATGTAAAATACGGTGTGGATGATCCTCAATAAATATAGTTAATAACATCCTTACTAAGCAAAACCTATAGAAATGGGGTCCACTAAAAAATTCAGCAAATCCTAATAAACCATTTAAAGCAAGATTATCTCCTGTGACTTGTATTGTTGAACCAAGCAAATGTTTTTATTTTTTCAAACAAAATGCCAGAGTTGTTTAAGTGTGCGTGCTCAATGACTAAATTAGCAATTGCAAATTCTGTCATAATCATAAACAACAAAGTGCAAAATAAATGTAAGCGTTTGAATTGCTTCAGCAATTATGGGAGTTTTTGTGAAAGTGCAAAGCTCACATTAGACTGAAGTCATGGACTGCTTTAGTGTCCTTTGCTTGCTTTTTTTGTAGAATTTTATAATAATATTTGTTTTGTTGTTTCAGTAGCATGATTTATAAATTTTTTATAAATGGTTCTTGGCTTGTTTTGTCAGTGGCCAGAATATAACTTACTTTTTCTGCCTACTTGGTGGAATGATCTGCATTAAATGACACATACCTCTAAACATGACTAAATGTTTTAAATGTCATGTGTTGACATGTTTGTTATTGCAGTTTACTTTGTAAAGGTGTTCCTTTAATTAGAAACTACTAGTTTGAGATGTATAGGCCTCTCTCATTTTTGCCCCCTCTCGCTGTCCAAATGTAAATAAGTAACTTTTACTGAGTAAATTTTAACTGAGCTACTTTTTACTTTTACTCGAGTAGATTTTTAGACTGGTACTTTTAACTTGTACATAAGTAAAATTTCATTAACATAACATTGCTTTTACTTAAGAGAATAATTTAGAATATTACAATATTTTAGGACTTATTCCAACACTGCAGAGTATGTTCCTGTTAACATGCAAGACATTCTCAACAAAGCAACGAATCGATGAGTCTCTATGGAAACTGATGCTAAGAAAAAGTCATCTTCATCTTCTTCAGTTCAAAGGCCATTAGCATACTCATTGCACAACCACCAATTAGGTGGCGATAGGCACTATTTTTTTTTCTTGTTTAATCTTTAAAGGGGTCATCGGATGCTAAGTTGACTTTTTCATGTTGTTTGAACATTAATGTGTGTTGGCAGTGTATGTACAAATCTACTGTATAATGATAAAAATCCATGCAGTGGTTTTTAATTAATCTGTAAAAATAATATCCCTTTTTTCAAATCGAGTCGTTCTCAGATGCCTGTCGTTGTGCCGTCACACCGACAGAGGCCGCTCCCACGATAGTTGATTGACATGAGCTCTTACCTCAGACCAGCTGTCACAGTCCAGTAACTTTCCTTGTTTCGATGCCAAAGCAGGGATGTAAGTTAGACAAGAATATCTCCGATTGAGTGATTGAGGTGTTGTGTTGCTGGATGTAATAATGAACATATTGGTCGTCATTTACTTCCGACATCTGAGCCGCTGAAGATGCAGTGGATTACATTTGTTTGTGAAGGGAATGCGCCTCCCGATCTACATATATCCGTTTATGATCGCGCAAATCATTCATGATTCAGCTTCACTTACAGCAGAAGTGAGTATAAGCGTTTTTTATGAATCTTTGCGATCGCCTTTCCTTATAACGTGGTAGTTAAGAAGTTTAGCGGCTAAACGCGGCTAAAGTAAACAAGATCGTCCTTCCACAGAGAGAAGAGAGGGGCGGGGTGAGCAGAGCTCATTTGCATTTAAAGGAACAACCTCTTAGAATGAGATGATTTTTGCAGAGCTCATTTTGACAAGGTAAAAATGGTGTTGTTTTACAAAACCATTGAGAATTTTTAATCAAAGTATATTAGAGACTTTTCATTAAGACCCTAAAGAATCATATCAACTTGTGGAAAATAGGCATCTGATGACCCCTTTAATCCTTGAGAATAAGAATTATTGTTTGTTTGATGCTAATTACCGGTATATAATGTCATATCAGATATGCATTTTTATTATAGAAATACATTATAGAAAATGCAGATCCATGATGTGTGAGATGATGAAGATAATACAAAATATAATAGATGTAGATAATATAATAAATACTTTTTTACCTTGCCATAAGTGTTTTATAATTTACACAGATAACTTCTAAATATGGCAATAAAATAAATACAATAACTATATACCACTACAAATTTTGTTGTTTTTAAACACTGCATTGTCATCCTGTAGGTTCATGATTAAAAATTAAAATGTGAACAAAAATAAAAGCAAATAAATGTTTTATTCTAATTCAAATGTGGAAATTACAGTAACGGGTAATAGATTATGACGAAATTTTTACGACCCCATATATATATATGTGTGTGTGTGTGTGTGTATATATATATATATATATATATATATATATATATATATATATATATATATATATATATATATATATATATATAAATCAAACTATGTCATACTATATTAATGTATATTATACACTGGAGTCTGCTCAGTAGGTCACACATGCCCTGATAGCTCTGAAGTAATCTAACCCTGAAACAGAACCTACTCCAGACCAAGTTATGTTCAGAGACTTCGTTGCTATGGCTACTTACATACCCTGAAAATTACCTCCATTTTTTAAAACTGAAAGCCGAGTTTATCCGCTTACTTACCCTTAAACATTCCCGGCTATGTCACATTTGGATATTTTGATATACAGGCGCTGGTCATATAATTAGAATATCTTCAAAAAGTTGATTTATTTCACTAATTCCATTCAAGAAGTGAAACTTGTATAATGCATACATTCATTCCACACAGACTGATATATTTCAAGTGTTTATTTCTTTTAATTTTGATGACTATAACTGACAACTAATGAAAACCCCAAATTCAGTATCTCAGAAAATTAGAATATTACTTAAGACCAATACAAAGAAAGGATTTTTAGAAATCTTGGCCAACTGAAAAGTATGAACATGGAATTTATGAGCACGTACAGCACTCAATACTTAGTTGGGGCTCCTTTTTCCTGAATTACTGCAGCAGTGTGGCGTGGCATGGAGTCGATCAGTCTGTGGCACTGCTCAGGTGTTATGAGAGCCCAGGTTGCTCTGATAGTGGCCTGCAGCTCTTCTGCATTGTTGGGTCTGGCATATCGCATCTTCCTCTTCACAATACCCCATAGATTTTCTGTGGGGTTAAGGTCAGGCGAGTTTGCTGGCCAATTAAGAACAGGGATACCATGGTCTTTAAACCAGGTACTGGTAGCTTTGGCACTGTGTGCAGGTGCCAAGTCCTGTTGGAAAATGAAATCTGCATCTCCATAAAGTTGGTCAGCAGCAGGAAGCATGAAGTGCTCTAAAACGTCCTGGTATACAGCTGCATTGACCTTGGACCTCAGAAAACACAGTGGATCAACACCAGCAGATGACATGGCACCCCAAACCATCACTGACTGTGGAAACTTTACACTGGACCTCAAGCAACGTGGATTCTGTGCCTCTCCTCTCTTCCTCCAGACTCTGGGAGCCTGATTTCCAAAGGAAATGCAAAATTTACTTTCATCAGAGAACATAACTTTGGTCCACTCAGCAGCAGTCCAGTCCTTTTTGTCTTTAGCCCAGGCGAGACACTTCTGACGCTGTCTGTTGTTCAAGAGTGGCTTGACACAAGGAATGCGACAGCTGAAACCCATGTCTTGCATATGTCTGTGCGTAGTGGTTCTTGAAGCACTGACTCCAGCTGCAGTCCACTCTTTGTGAATCTCCCCCACATTTTTGAATGGGTTTTGTTTCACAATTCTCTCCAGGGTGCGGTTATCTCTATTGCTTGTACACTTTTTTCTACCACATCTTTTCCTTCCCTTCGCCTCTCTATTAATGTGCTTGGACACAGAGCTCTGTGAACAGCCAGCCTCTTTTGCAATGACCTTTTGTGTCTTGCCCTCCTTGTGCAAGGTGTCAGTGGTCGTCTTTTGGACAACTGTCAAATCAGCAGTCTTCCCCATGATTGTGTAGCCTACAGAACTAGACTGAGAGACCATTTAAAGGCCTTTGTAGGTGTTTTGAGTTAATTAGCTGATTAGAGTGTGGCACCAGGTGTCTTCAATACTGAACCTTTTCACAATATTCAAATTTTCTGAGATACTGAATTTGGGGTTTTCATTAGTTGTCAGTTATAATCATCAAAATTAAAAGAAATAAACACTTGAAATATATCAGTCTGTGTGGAATGAATGTATACATTATACAAGTTTCACTTCTTGAATGGAATTAGTGAAATAAATCAACTTTTTGAAGATATTCTAATTAAATGACCATCACCTGTATTTACGGTAGAAAATTTACAAAATATCTTTATGAACATGATTTTTACTTAATATCCTAATGACTATTGGCAAAAAACAATATATTGTAAGGATCAAAATTATTACTGGCTATTTCTACAAATGCCCATGCTACTTAAGACTTGTTTTGTGGTCCAGGGTCACATTTCACGTATGCATTATCAATTAAAACCTGATCTCAAGTTGATTTGACATTGTGTTTTATTATTTGTGCACAAACAATAAAGACAAATGACATTAATGATAAGAATGACATGTTCTTAATGAATCATGTTTTTTAACTCAAAGTTAATTTTGACAGTAATAATAGACTGATGTGACACTACAATAAAATCTGATTTCTATCACCACAAATAGAGGTTAAGTAAAGCACAGATACACGGATCATCACTCACACACTAATCTTACTGTTTATATGAGGATTTATTACACACATTCATTCTGACTGTTATTTCAGGGACAGAAATTCAGCTGCAGCATTAAGGCAACGAAGAGACTCGATAACATCTCGCTGTTACAGATTCATTATTTATCATTATTTATAATGCAGCTTAAAGCATCATGGGTTCTGATTCATCAGTTTCACTGAATATACTCTCCAAACATCAAACCCAGGATAGAGTGGCTGAGTGAATGTGATCGGGACTGTAACAAGGCACTTATCTGTGTTTGCGAAGACTCTGTAGAAGGACAAAGTTTTTGCAATGGGATCCACATACACTCCTATTATACGACTGCCGAGGGGCGTTAAAGTGATATGAGTCGGTATGCCTTTATGCCAGCATGAGTATCTGTCACGATAGCAGAACAAACTCCAAGAGTTGTCATAATGTTCAAAATAACACTCTTTCCCCTCTCCCTTTCTGCTGATGCCCTTATAGGACACTGCTATAGACACAACCCCACTCCACTTAACCTCCCAGTAACAGCGTCCACATACACTCTCTCTACACAATACTTGATGCACCTCATCAAATCTGTCTGGATTATCAGGATACGGTTGTTTCTTGTCCACATATGTCGCCTCTCTGTTCTCCTCAGACAAAATCAGATTATAGTTTGCTGTGTTTGGATCCATTGTGAAAAAACAGGCATCTGAACACAAAAACAGAGACATTAACAACACAGCACTGATTCTGAGCAGGTTCAAGCATTCAAATACTACTGCACACCCGTTAAATCTGTAAATCTAAAATACAGCGTAGTACTGTGTAACAGAGTAAAATGTTAGCACAAACTCACTGTCTTGACATTTACTCTGCACTGAAGTATTAAATTTGCTTCAGTGAATATGAATTAATTTTAAATAGTTTATCTGCAACCAATTTATCCACTACTGCAGCCCTGAATGAGCAGATCGGCAGAGCACTATACATGAAGGAGTGAGCTTCAGCAAAGTCTGTGGTTAAAGTGCCACTTACCTGTTAAGATTGAGCAAATACACATTTCACAGGGTAAGTATTATTTTTGTGTGTGTGTATATATATATATATAAGATTTATAAAGATAAAATAGGTAAAACATGAAATATAAAAAATCATAAGATATCTTTGTGGGGACATTAGGACCCCACAACACATTTTTACACATTTTTAAGGTAACATAGTCATATTGTCATTACTTAATCAACTACATGTACTAACTAAAGAGTAATGGGTAGGGGTAGGATTTAGTTATTTAATGTTAGTTACTTGTAATTATGCGTAGCTTACTGTCACAACCTGTCACACGCACCGAATCACGTGGGGTCACGAGGTCCCGGAAGTAATCTCCGCGGGTATATAAACAGGAAGTAAGGTTCAGTCACCACCGGACATTGAGTTCATGTTTGCTGCTCAGTGTAGGTCGCCTCATTCTTCTCGCCTCAACTCACGTGAGTACCGCTTGGCGGAACGTTTATATACCTTTCTGTGTGTGTATGTGAACGCGGGTTTCCTGGTGGAAATCTCTACTCCTTAACTGGAGCGTTCTCAGATAAACTGCGTGGCTAACCTGCTCACTCGTGTGTATCCACATTTGAGTTCTCCGTCACGCTACACAGGGACCTATCCTCGATCGACCACTTCTTGTCTTGCCTCCGTGACACAACCATAGTAAGTACATGTAGTAACATGCAAATATGTTACCTTAAAGTAAAATGGTACCAGTAGTATAAACAAGAATGTGTGTGTATGTGTGTAGATATACATTTACGTAGCCCTGATGTAATCCTGAACTCTGCTCCATGATCCACACTATAAAAAAAACACAGTGTCATATTTAATAAGTAAACACGCACACACACACACACACACCCACACACACAGACAGCAATGCAACGTGATTAATCAAATTAATGATAAAACTCATTAAAACTAAAGTCATTGTGTATTATAATGTCGATAATCATTTTAAAATATAAGTAAGTGAATAACCTATGAAATAAAGAAATGCTGTGATTAATGTTCAAATGACTTGCTCTTTGCATCAGACCAAGGCTGCATCTCATTGTTTTACTTGATCTTAGTGCTGCGTTCAGCACTATAGATCATGACATACTCATAGATTGATTACAAAACTATAAAGGTATTCAAGGGCAGGCTTTAAGATGGTTTATGATGGTTACATATCCGATTGCTAACACTTTATTTATTTAAACGGGGAGTCATCTCAGTTATCACTAGTAAAGTATGGAGTGCCACAAGGATCTGTTCTAGATCCTTTTGGTATTTCCAATATATGTGCTGCCCCTTGGTAATATTATTAAAAAATACGGGATTAGTTTCCATTGTTATGCTGATGATACTCAACTGCCAGCAGCCAAATCACCCTGTAGCCCAAGACTGGTCACCCACTAAAGCTAAGCAGGGTTGAGCCTGGTCAGTACCTGGATGGGACACCTCCTAGGACAAGGGTGCCCAACCCTGTTCCTGGAGATCTACCTTCCTGCAGAGTTTAGTTCCAACCCTGATCAAATACACCTGTCTATAATTATCAAGTGCTCCTTCAGATCCTAATTAGTTGGTTCAGGTGTGGCCTAGGAAAACTAGGTTGCTGCTGGAAGAGATGTTAGTGATGCCAGCAGGGGGTGCTCACCCTGTGGTCTGTGTGGGTCCTAGCACCCCAGTATAGTGATGGGGACACTATACTGTCAGCAAGCACCATCCTTCGGACGAGACATTAAACTAAGGTCCTGACCCCCTGTGGTCATTAAAAATCCCAGGATGTCTTTCGAAAAAGAGTTGAGGTGTGACCTCCAATGGGCCAAATTTGCCCATTGGTCTCTGACCATCATGGCCTCCCAATCATCCCATATCTATTGATTGGCTTCAGGTCTCCTGTCCACCAGTAAGCTGGTTCTGGTGCACTATGGCTGCCGTCACATCATCCAGGTGGATGCTACACACTGGTGGCACTCACAGTGTAAGGTGCTTTGAGTGCCTAGAAAAGCCCTATATAAATGTAATGACTTACTATTAATACTATTATTAACTATATGTCGCAATAAGACAAAATAAAACATCTAAATTATCAAAGCTAACAAAGTGTTAAAAATGTAAATTCTTTCATTTTAGAAACATTGCCAAGCTATGAAACATGTTACCTGTTTCTGATGCAGAAAAGCTAGTTCATGCTTTTGTGACTTCCAGACTGGACTATTGTAATGCACTACTAGGTGTTTGTCCTGCATCTTCAATAACAAAACAAGCTACAGGTAGTCCAAAACACAGCTGCTACAGTCCTTACAAGGTCAAGAAAATGTGATCATGTTTCCCCAATCTCAGTCTCTGGCTACATATTAGGTTCCGCATCAGTTACAAACTAGTACTATTTACCTATAATGGTTTATCTTCTGTGTACCTAGTTCTGTAACTAGTTTTCTATCACACTACAATCCCTAAGATTGCAAAACTCTGGACCTTTGGTAGTAACTTTCGTTAAGTGGAGCTGCTGTTGCACCTCCTTGGAGAGTGATGTAGTGTTGGTGGTTCAGGTGAGGTCTTCTGTTATGTGCACCCCCAGGAATTAAGTGCTGCTGACTCAATCCACAGTCAAGCTGTCGATGGTCAGTGGGGGGTGGTTCACAGAATTTCTCCTGAAGTCCATCACAACCTCCTTTGTCTTTTTCACATTGAGGGACAGGCTGTTGACACCACACCATTCAACCAGTTGTGGCACTTTTTTCCTGTAGAATATTTCATTGTTGCTAATGAGACCTACTGCAGTTGCAGTCAAATGGAGGGCCTGATGTTGGTTCAGTGTTACTTAAGTGATCAAAACAATGCTTGATCGATGTAAGAGGACAATGTTGTTTTGTTGTCACTGGAAACATAACTTCTGCATTGATTCTATGACAGTTTGCCACCCACACACAAACTCACACTGAGGACTATAAAACCTATAAAACTTATAATAAAAAATAATAAAAAAAATACTGAAAATCTTTTGCTGTGGAACATACTTAAGTTTGGCCAGTTTGTAGTTTAGATCCTCCACTTTTTCAGAGAGCAGCTTGACTCCTAAATCTCCTGGGTGATTGTAGCTCAGATCCAGCTCTCTCAGGTGTGAAGGGTTTGAACTCAGAGCTGAAGACACATAATGACAGCCTTCTGCTGTCACCATACAGCCAGACAATCTATAAACATACAAAGCAATAGTCCACATCACATTAGTTTGGCAGTCAAGACATCACTAACACAATAATTTATGAAGAAGCTCTTATTTTCTGTAGTTTCAGTAAAAAAGTAACAAAGGTGAAGTAAACAGAAACATTTCTAATATTTTATACGTCAGTAAAGTACAGAGAACAGGAACAATGTATTTCCTTCCACAATGTTTCTAGACACCAGGGGTCGAAGCCTGTCAAGTCACCTTTATTTAGCACTTTCAACAATGCAGATTATTTCAAAGTAATAAAGTAGGAAAAATAGTGTGTAATGCAAAAGGACAACAGTAAACACTCAATTTTCAATTCACTGAATTCAGTGATGTCATTGTCCAGCTCAGTTCAGTTGAAATAGTATATGTGCAAACAAGTTGACGATATTGTTGGAAAATAAATGTCCTCAACTAAGCAAGCCAGAGGTGACAGTGGCAAGGAACCAAAACTCCATCGGCGACAGAAATGGAGAAAAATCTTTAGGAGACACCAGAGTCGGGGGGTCAGTTCTCCTCTTGCCAGACAGAAACAGTAGTTTAATTCCAGGCTTCAGTGAACTTTGATTGTGCAGAGGACTCATCTGGCTCCTGTGAACTTGTGCCAATGGCCATCTAGGTGATATGGTCTTCGCTGGGGATCTGTCTCTGGGGCACATCTAGTTGTCCTGGTTTCTAGTGAGATTCATGGTTGTAGAGGTTGTCTCTAGGTGCTGACCCGCCATCTGGACTAAATATGGAACTGGATCCGGCTGACTGTACTGACCATTTGATCTGGATACCTGAAGTGCCATTTTTAATTTATCTCACTGTGTCATTTCATAAAAGATCATTATATGCTCATTTTGCAATTGCAACACTGCTCCTGACATCTTATATAGACAAAATAGTGTCGAAAAGTATCGAAAAACAGAATATGGAGATAATATTTAAAACTTTTTACTTTCATCTTCCCAAAATTAAATAGGAAGCTGCTTGCAGATTCTCACAGCTGCACTTATAAACACAACACTTAGGGCCATGATATACTTCACAACGAAGTTCGTTTTTGTTCTTCATTTGGGGACAGAAATTTTTTTGAAAAGGCTGAGCGACGGTATTCTGTATTCAAACATTCTGACACTGCTGCTTAAGTGTACCCCTAAAAACAAAATAATGAATAACGATGAATGATGGTGTATCTAGGTGTGAGGTGTTTCTACCAATGGTCAGAATATTATAGACAAAAAAAGGACCATCCCATTTCCATAATCAGTCCTTTATGGGATGTGTGAATGGCTCATAGTCTGAAAACTTTAGCACGGTGTGAAATATATATATATATATATATATATATATATATATAATATATATATATATATATATATATATATATATATATATATATATACTTCATTTTATTACTGTTCTTTCATTTTATTAAACCAGGTAAATTACACCTTTTTATGAGGTGTCATGATTTAATTTAGATGTGCATGTGTGATATGTGACCAGAATGCATCTTTGCTGCAGATTTTAGCACATCAAAACTTAACTGGTTTGCGTGTAAACCCAGACAAAGTTATTTGTCTAAACTGATTATTATGAGCTATTGGTCTACTGATGTGCGTGTTGGGTATAGATCATGTGTGTTGAGCTGTAATGGGTGATACCTCAGAATCTTCAGTTGACAGTTTGTACTCTTTAGTCCATCAGAAAGAAGCTTTATTCCAGAATCCTGCAGGTCATTGTTACTTAGGTCCAGGTCTCTCAAAATGGAGTTTGAGGACTGCAAAACTGATGCCAGGCTTTCACAACACTGATAAGTGAGCTTACATAAGGAAAATCTGAATAAGAATAACACAAATTAGATACAGAATAAATATCAGTAGTGTGATTTTTAGTAATTAACTTGATGAAGTTCTCAAAACAGGTTTGGAAAAAGTCTAATCATCCAGTTCTGTCAATCATCGTCATTTATTTATTTAAGAAGCAGTCACTGAAATACAAAGGAAAGTACTTAAAACTCAAACCTTAGTATTTCCAGGTTACAGCTCTTCAGTCCATCAGAAAGAAGCTTTACTCCAGAATCCTGCAGGTCATTGTTACTCAGGTCCAGCTCTCTCAGGACAGAGTCTGAGTCTTGTAAAACTGATGACAAACTCTCACAAGATTGTGCAGTCAGATTACATATGGTCAATCTGAACAAAAAAAATATATATATATATATATAAAAATAGTTGGATATATAATAGATCTCACCAGTGTAATTTTAGTAATTAACTTAATTTGGAGGCAATCATAGTAATTGAAATTCGAACCGCAGTATCTCCAGCTGACAGTTTGGACTCTTCAGGATTCTGCAGCTTCACTCCAGAATCCTGCAGGTTATTGTTACTCAGGTCCAGCTCTCTCAGAGAGTTTGATGATTGCAAAACTAATGACAGTCTCTCATAGGACTGAGCAGTGAGATTACAGCAATTGAGACTGAAAAGAAAAAGAAAAGCAGAAAGCTGTTTTTGTGTGCTGACCACACAAAAACCTCCTCAGCTAAGAAAAAGCAGTGTAGTAAGTGTAGTAATTGTTTCCAGTGTTACTTACCGAACTGATCTGAAATCTTTAACCACAGGCAGCATCTTCTGAAAAAAATCATCTGCTGTATGTTGTTCTCCAATAAACAGTTTTAGATCGAAAACATCCATCTTCTGCTCTGATGTCAGCAGCACATAAACCAGAGCTGACCTCTGTGAAGAGGAAAGGTTGGTTTCTCCTATTTTTCCCAATCTCAAATAATGTTGGATCTCCTGCATCATTGAATCATCACCCAGTTCATTCAGACAGTGGAAGAGATTGATGGATTTCTCTGGAGAGTGATTCTCCATGATCTTCTGTTTGATGTACTGAACTGTTTCCTCTTTATTGTAGGAGCAGCTTCCTGTCTGTATCAGTAGTTTTCGTAAGAGAGTCTGATTGGACTCCACTGACAAACCCAGAAGAAAACGCAGGAAAAGATCCAGATGTCCATTCTTGCTCTGTAAAGCCTCATCCACAGCTCTCTGATGCAGATCAGATAATGAAACATATTTCATCCAGCTAAAAAAACAGCTAAGGAAACTTTGGTCAAAAATATTTATGTTTTTGTCTGTACAGAAGAGGTGTGCATATAGAGCTGCAAGATGTTCCTGAATGCTCCGATGAACAAAGCAGAAGACTTTCCTCTGATCCAAGCCCAACTCCCCTCTGAAAATCTGAGTGCACAATCCTGAGTAAACTGATGCTTCTGTCACATCAATGCCACACTCTCTCAAGTCTTCTTCATAGAAGATCAGGTTGCCCTTCACAAGCTGTTGAAAAGCCAGTTTCCCTAGTTTGAGGATCATGTCTTCATCTGTCACCTTCTTCTCATAGTCCTTCTCACGTTTAATGTTGGTCTGAAGGATCAGGAAGTGTGTGTACATTTTAGTGAGAGTCTTGGGAATCTCTCCACTCTCTGCTTGACTCAACATCTTCTGTAGAACAGCAGCTGAGATCCAGCAGAACATTGGGATGTCACACATGATGTAAAGACTTCTGGATGACTTCAGGTGTGAGATGATCCTGTTGGCCAGACTCTGATCACTGATTCTCTTCCTGAAGTATTCCTCCTTCTGTGGCTCATTGAAGCCTCGTATCTCTGTCACTCGATGGACACACTCAGATGGGACGAGATCAGCTGCTGCTGGTCTGGAGGTGATCCAGATGAGAGCAGAGGGAAGCAGATTCCCCACAATGAGGTTCGTCAGCAGCACATCCACTGAGGCTGATTCACTTACATCACACAACCTCACATTGCTCTGAAAATCCAGAGACAGACGACACTCATCCAGACCATCAAGGATGATCAACACTTTATATTCATCACTGGATATTTCCATTTCTTTGGTTTCAGGGAAGAAGATATGAAGAAGGTCAGAAAGACTGAGGGTTTTGTCTTTCATCAAATTGATTTCTCTGAAAGGAAGTGGAAATATGAGCTGGACATCCTGATTGTCCTTCCCTTCAGCCCAGTCCAGGATGAACTTCTGCACAGAGACTGTTTTTCCAATGCCAGTGACTCCCTTTGTCAGCACAGTTCTGATGGCTTTGTCTTGTCCAGGTAAAGGTCTAAAGATGTCATTGCACTTGATGGGTGTGTTCTCTGTTGCTGTTCTTCTGAACTGCATTTCAATCTGTCTTGCCTCATGCTCATTTTTGATCTCTCCACTCTCACTCTCTGTGATGTAGAGCTCTGTGTAGATCTCATTCAGCGGTGTTGGGTTTCCTATCTCTACTTTTCCCTCATAAAGAAACTGAAACTGCTTCCTCGGGTTTAATTGAAATGTGTTGAGGACTTCACAGCTGTAAAATAAAAATTCCATATTATTACACTGGTCAATAAGCACAATGCCTAGAATCATGTATATCTTTTATAGAGATTTTATACCTGAGACCAGACTGTGCCTGATCTACAGACATGTCACTTTTCTTAGACACACAGCTGGACTCTGATCTCTGCTGCTGAACTGGACTAAAACAGAAGAATTACTATTAATACATAAAAATGACTTTATTTAACCTTCATTTATCATTAATGAAACCAGGAGAAGGGTAACTTCAATACACAAACAGGAAACAAGACCAGGGTTGACAGCAATTTGACATAATGGAAGACTGCAAACAAACACGAAAAGCAATGGGGAAAAGCAAAGCAAATCTAAATATCTAAATACCACAGTTAGTGCATCTTCCTGAAAAAACACGGTTTATTTATTTTGTTTAATCGGACTGAGAAGACAGATGTCTAGTATTTTCAGTCTGTTGCTGAGTGCTTCAGTTGTCTGTTGATTATGGCAGCATTTAACCCTCTGAGGAGGCCCTGCCCTGACATTTGTGATTTTTTTTTCCCCAGTGTCTTAAAAACATATTAAGGCCTAAAGTATGGTTACACTGTATTTAAAAGAAACTGTGCTACAATAATATGTGAACAGCATGAATGTATATGTTTCTGTTTTTGACAAACGTTCATGTGTGGTTAGTGGAAAAACTAAAATGAAGTCACTGACTTTTCACAGTTACAGAAACGTCCAAAATTTCAGTTAGTCAATTGTTTTAATTAGTTAGTCAATTATTATAAGCCAATGCATCATCAGTAGAGCAATCAGCTTACTGATTACTGTCATTTTCAATATAAATGTTAAAATAATTACATAAGAAGACAGACCGCAGGTCAGTTAAAAACTTACGAATTGCCTCCCTAATCTTTATTGCAATGCATTCAAAAGAAGTGTATATAAACACATTTCTCCTTATAAACTTTTGCCAAACCCTCTCCTCGACCAGTAGCGAGGGATTTACAAATGAAAGTACAGACTGGCTAAAATAAAAGAAGTCATCATGTTTCTGCAAAGTCTAAACAGTTAAACAGAAGACAGAGGAAATCAGACTTATGGTCAGACATCAGATTATGCAGCAGAGATCCTATATTACAGAGTAAGTGTATATTGAGTTGTGCAAAGGGCAGATTATTTTTTTAGCAGCATCATTGCCAGCTGATTTTGGCCTGGTTAGTTAGTACACCATGGTAAATAGTCAGTGCGGAGCTCCATGCTAGACGTGTATTAGATGACCATATTGGGCATTAGTCAACAATGTTGTAAGTACGTGAGGATCCACAGTGTGTGTTTTTCCAATGTGGCTGATACACAATGTCTGGATGAAAATATACAGTTGACAGGATAAAAAAGATAAAAGCGAAGCTGTAGATGTTCCTCCACCAAATATTGGAGCATCAACACCACATGGTCATATATAACAGAGAGGATGACCCAGATTTAGATTTAGATCCAAACAAGCAGCTCAGCTATCTTCATAGTTGTTTCCTGTGCTAGATGCACTTTGCAAGAAAAGTAAGAAATTACTAGCCGAAATTAATTAGCCGCAAGAAGCATCATACAGGTAGTCAAATAATCAGTGTTGGCGAGTAACTAGTTACATGTAACGGAATTACATAAATTACAAAATAAATGTAAATGTAAATATACAGTTACTGAGAAAAAATGTGTAATTAAATTATATTTACTTTAGAACATGTTAATGATTACATAGGGGGTTACATCTGAATTTTTTTCCACACACACACACACACACACATACAGATTTAACTGACTTTCTTTCATAAATTGCATTGACTGCTGTAAAATGAGACACCAATGTTTCATGAGTTTAGGACACAGAATAGCCTATTCGATAACCGTTTTATTTTCTATGCATATACTTTATTTTTTAAGTTTGTTTTTTTTCCAAGGCATTGTTAGATGCCAGTGTTTCCTGTCATAACCATGCAAACATTTGATTTCAAAAACCAGTATCATAGCTATTAAACTACTTCTTGTTATGATTTTAAATCTGCATTTAACCTCAGAATGATCTCAAAGTAAATAAGAGGTGTCAAGTCTAAATTTGTGGTGGCTGTGCTTTAAATTAAATTATTACATGGCTCTGTGGAATGCCTAATTCTGATTGGTCAGTTATGACATTCCAAGGTATGTTATTTCCCAATAGCAGCTGGTAAAAGCTAATAACACAGACTCATCTGAGCAATGTAAGTCGGCGCTATATGCTTGATATTTTTTCTTGGTGGAAGCTTTGCATTGGTTAGCTAATAAAATATTAAAACTCAATATTAAAAATTCAATATTAGGTGTACAATTTCTTAATTCTGTCATCCTGGTATTGTGGACTCGCTCTATTGTTTCACGCAGATGCTGCCATTTTGTTTTGTTCACTGTAACTGATTATACAATAACAACTGCACTGTATCCCTTAAATGTCTGTCTGTTTTGAACTTGCCTCTAGCTAGCAACTGATTTCTTTCTGGAAGTTTTGCGTTCAAATATTTCAACTCAGAGCAGTGTTTCGTTTCTAATTATTTACTTTTGTGGCAAGCAGCTGTGTAATAAGTGGGATAAAGTTGTTATCGCAAAATAAAGATGTTTATTATTCCTTACTTATTATAATCTTAATTCAAGTGAAGGATTTTGAAACTCTGACAGTAATCAGTGTTGAGTGCTACTGTAAGATTAAGTCTGCCTTCTTTAAATGTTTCAAAATGATTAACAGCTGAACATACTAGAAATTTAGAAAATTAATCAAATCATAATAAGTTACATTACTTTAATAAAGTAATTGAAAAGTTACACTACTTATTACATTTTAAACAGAGTAACTTGTAATCTGTAGCCTATTACATTTCCAAAGTAACCTTCCCAACACTGCAAATAATAGCGACTGATTTAGTGGCCTGATGTAGAGTTAATGCATAGTCGGATGATAACTTATGAAAGGTTAAAAAGCAAGCAGATTAAACAATTACTAAGCAAAATTCCCCCCCAGAGCAGTGGCAGCTAACAGCACCAGCGTTCACTCCGGAAGTTCATTTCCGTGGATTCAAGAAAAAAAAACAACAAAAAAAACAGCCTCATCACCAGGAATCAAGGAGCTTATTATACCAAAGAATATGCTTTTATTATGAATGTATTAAAATAAAAGTAGACACTTTACATACTTGATTGATGTATTGTTCTTTGTATAATCAGAAATGACAGAGTAATTAAGAGGGGTCATGAACTGAGAAACCAAAATTCCCTTGATCTTTTGCATATAAGAGTCACTGTATTACAAAACATCCTGTTTTTCAGGTTTCAGAACTCTTGTTAGTCTAAAACAATGCTTCTCAATTCCAGTCCTGGGGGCCCCCTGTTCTGCACATTTTGCATGTCTCCCTTATTTAACACACCTGACTGAGATCATCAACTTGTTAGTTCAGATCATGGATCTCTTTCCTACAACATCTTGCTTCTACAATGCTGCCTGTTTAGCCCCACCCACTAATTTGCGCATGTAATATAAATAACAAGAGGGGACCACAGGTCTAAGCAGAAACCAAATAATAAAGATCGCTCGGAAAACAAGAGACTGTGCAGTGCCAAGTTGTGAAAAAACAGTCTTTCAATTGCCTTCCTTCTGATTCCAGCATTAGGAATGGATAAACTATGGTTCCAGACCACATCATTAAGAAGTCAGTCCTTTGTTCACTTACTGTGGATTCATTTACAAACAAGGCACAATTTGATGGGGGATTTTCAGAAAGACAAACTCTCTCTGTGTGGCACTTAGTCTTTCACAAAACATAGCTAACGTAGGGACATCATAACTAACCACCATTAATTTACAGTCTTAAATATGTCCAGTGTTTATGGGTTTGTGCGTCAGTTATAATAGTCCGTGGGGAAACGTCTAGGTTACGTACGTAACCCTCGTTCCCTGAAGGAGGGAATGGAGATGTTACATATGGGAACTCGCCTGAGTGACCAATCACCTCTGAGCTTTATAGAAAAGGCCAATGAAATTGGCGAGTGGAACTTGCACGCAACGCCACTCCCCCGTACATACGGGTATATAAGATGGCGGCGTGCATCCACTCATTCAGGTTTTTGCTGAGGAGCCGAGCCGCAGCCCGGTGTCAGCGAAGCCTAGGGTTGTGGCAAGGGGATGTAACGTCTCCGTTCCCTCCTTCAGGAAACGAGGGTTACGTACGTAACCTAGACGTTCCCCTTCAGTTGTTTCACTATGACGTTACATATGGGAACAGACCCATGGAAAAGGCCACAACCCTAAGGCCGCGTTACGCAAGAGACCAAGTGCTGACAGGCGGACGTGTCAGCAGAGGAGTCAATACGTAACCTTCCCAACACCCTAGGGGCCAATAGAGGGGGCCCCACAGGGGTGCCAGTTGTACTAAAGCATGGGTTGGGGGGGCGGAGCACTTGTGGTTTAGGCATGTGGGATAAGAAAATTGAATATAACTAGTCTTAGTTATAGTGACCTGGGAAAACACAGCCTACTGGCTGACTGTGGAAAAATACTGAGACATGTTGCCACCATCTTCTGGGTGAAGGAGACCCAGTCGGAGCACAGTCGCGGACTACTCCGCATCTAGTCCTGACTGCGGGGCATGGAGGACCCAGAGTTCACCGGAGGGAACATTCTGGGAGATAGCGCACGGATCCCGTGGGAAATGGCGCAGCAAGCCGACACCTGCCGGCCTCCCGCAAACTACCTGATGTTTACCTTAACACACGGGAGGACACGGGCTCAACGCGGAGATTATAAAATCTCGCAAAGGTGTTAGGTGTCGCCCAGCCCGCAGCTCTGCAGATGTCTGCTAGTGAGGCGCCGTGCGCCAACGCATAGGAGGAGCCAACACTCCGAGTGGAGTGAGCTCGAACTCCTAGGGGGCACGGCTCCTGCTGGCCTTCATACTCCAAATCAGCTGGACTGTCTGGGGGTGGAGTCGCCATTCTCCAGGATGGGTGGGCTGCCGTGAGAGCTGATCAGCTGCACGGTTGAGTTCTCCTGGTATGTGAACGGCGCGCAGCGATTTCAGCCGCGTCTGACTCCACAGGAGCAGATGGCGGGCGAGTTGCGACATACGACGGGAGCGTAGACCACCCTGACGGTTGATGTACGCTACGGTCGCAGTGTTGTCTGTGCGGACAAGCACATGCTTGTGGTGGAGCATCGGAAGAAAGCGACGCAGCGCAAGAAGCACAGCTAGCAACTTCAGGCAGTTGATGTGCCAAAGCAGTTGAGGTCCTGTCCAGGAGCCCGAGGCTGCTTGCCCGTTGCATACAGCACCCCAACCTGTGGTGGAGGCATCCGTGTGGACCACAACATGCCTGGAGACCTGTCCTAAGGGGACTCCGCCCCGTAGGAAGGCAGGGTCTGACCACGGGCTGAATAGGCGACGACACTGCGGGGAAACGCCAATCCGGAGTGTGCCACGGTGCCATGCCCATCTCGGGACTCGATCGTGTAGCCAGCGCTTAAGCGGTCTCATATGAAGCAGGCCGAGCGGCGTTACTGCGGCTGCGATATGCCCCAGGAGCCTCTGAAAAGTTTTGAGAGGGACCGCTGTCTTGTGTCTGAATAATTTGACCGAACGTTGACCGACGTGACCGCGCTGGGGCAGCCTGTGGGAAGAAGAAGGGGACTGATCCCAGAAGGATGAACGTCCTGGAGAAAAGTCTGGCCGCATTGGGCAGCGCTTACCTTCTTCCCAGGTTCCCGTGCTGGCGAATGGGAGTGGGGGCGCAGATGTTGTCGTCCCCCGAAGAGGAGCTTCCACCATCTCTGGGCTGCCCGTGTCAGTGACGCTTCGCAGATCTGCGGGTCTTCGAGGCTGATCCCTGAGCAGCCGGCGGCGCTGCTCCCCTGTGTTGGCCTCGACGTCTCGATGCGAGAGCTGCATCGTGGGCTTCAGCCGTAGACGGAGCAGGTTGTTCGTGCTTCTTGGGGGTCGCCCTCGGCGACGAGCAGGCTGGGGCTGGGCACCCGGGGACTTCCTGGCAGTCTCTTGACGGGGCAGGATGTGTTTTATTGCCTCAGTCTGCTTCTGGACTGCCGAGAACTGCTGGGCAAAGTCCTCGACAGTGTCGCCGAAGAGGCCGGCCTGGGAGACGGGAGTGTCGAGAAAGCGTGCTTTGTCGACATCTGCCATCTGCGCCAGGTTCAGCCAGAGGTGGCGTTCCTGGACCACAAGTGTGGACATCACCTGACCAAGGGACCGCGCCGTGACTTTGGCCACCCGGAGGGCGAAGTCAGTCGCCGCACGCAGCTCCTGCATAACCGCTTGGTCAGGACTACCCTCGTGCAGTTCTTTCAACGCCTTGGCCTAGTAGACCTGCAGGGTGGCCATGGCGTGCAGGGCAGTGGCGGCCTGGCCCGCAGCGCAGTAGGCCCTGCCAGCGAGAGCTGACGAAAGCCTACAGGCCTTGGACGGGAGGCGCGGATGGCCCCGCTAGGTGGCGGCGTCTTGCGGGCATAAATGCACCGCAACCGCACGCTCGACCTGAGGGACCCCCGCGTAACCCTTGGTCGCCCCGCCATCGAGGGTAGCGAGGGGTGAGGAGACAGGGCGCGAATGAGCCGAGTAGGGGGCCCGCCATGCCCTGACTAGCTCGTCATGCACCCCTGGGAAGAATGGCACTGGGGGAGAGCGCGGCGGTGCCGGAGACCTCGTCCCCAGAAACCAATCATTCAGCCTCGAGGGATCGGGCGGAGGCACCTTGGGAACCTCCAGCCCGATCCCCTCGGCGGCCCGGAGGAGCATAGCCGACAGCTCAGCGTCTGCCTCGGACGGGGCAGCAACCGCAGCGGGGCGTCGTCCCACCGAAACGTCCGCCTCTTCTGCCGACTGTTCCCCCTCTGATGCTGAGATAGACATCTTATCCTCCTGGGGAGCTCCAAAAGAGACGCTGGGCCCGCTTTTGGGCGGGGGAGCGGTCTTTTTGGGCATCACCACGGGACTATGCGGTGGAGCGGAAGCCCGCGGGGTTTTACCTGGCGGAACGTTCTGCACCGTCACCTGGAGGTCCCCCAAGCGCCTCGCCGTAGCAGGCGTAAAACCTTTACGGCTCGACGAACTGCCACGGGAAGAAAATTGCTCTTTCAGATCCCGGTTCGCCCAGGGAGGATGCGGCACAATCCGTGTGGTCAGGAGCTCGCTGGGATGCAAAGAAGCCGGCACGTTCCTTCTGTCGGCAGCCGGCTCGCAGGATCTTGAAAAGAAAAACCGTAGCGATGATGCGCTGGTTTAGAGAGAGCGTACTCTGCAGGATAATTCAGCTCGTCGCGGTGAGGATCCTCAGCGAAAATCTGAATGAGTGGATGCACGCCGCCATCTTATATACCCGTATGTACAGGGGAGTGGCGTTGCGTGCAAGTTCCACTCGCCAATTTCATTGGCCTTTTCTATAAAGCTCAAAGGTGATTGGTCACTCAGGCGAGTTCCCATATGTAACGTCGTAGTGAAATGACTGAAGGGGAACACAGTGTTTCTGTGTGTAGCTACAGTAAATGGACTGAACCAAGCCTTGAGGTATGCCTCAATGACTTTTTTGTATTCGAGTTCAGGAATCATTTCAGCCCTAGTACTGAGTATGCGTTTTTAACCTAAATCAATGCAGCGTCCATCTGTGAAGGACGTAGGCTGTCAGACATGCACAACTTTTAGCCAAACATAGCAGTGTGCATTTACTTCTGAGTTAACAAGTCGCCACACCTACTCAAACAGCATCCTGATGAGGGGATTAAAAACAGGACAGAAAATATCCTATTACTTCTAAATTATGTTTTTTGATGTAAAAAGTTATGTAACATTATGAGCAGACCTGAGAGAACAGTACAAAATAACAAAAACAAAGGAAGTTCATGACTCTTTTAGGTTCATTTCGGCGTTACCTGGAAAAATGCCATGTAACATGCCAGCAGTTTGGGACCCACATCTGCTGAGGCGGCGTGGTGTCTCATATTGCGAGGTCACAAATGAAGCTGGTAGAGGAGTTTGAGGTGGCTTCTGCCCTTGTCAAACCTCATCCGCCAGCTCTAGTGCTCTTGCAAAGGATCTGATATCTTGCTCTGCAGCTGTATCCATACTGAACGAGAGCCTATGGTGGGATGGACTAGCTCAGAGGAGGTGGACACCCATTGCATTGAGACACCCACTGCATCTATCCCTAGAGGATAATGCCTCAGGTGGGAGATACGTTTGCATTTTTTCATCATCCCTTAATGCCCGACACTGCCCACCATACAACACCTAATGCAGTAGGCAGAGCATGTATGGCAGGTTGGACCAGGGGGCACCTAATATTCTTGTCACACCAGATCTTCCTGTGGTTACATCTGGTTTTGTCTGTACTTGTTATCCCACTTGCTCCGTTCCTGGGAGTCATACACTCTCAGAAATAAAGGTACAGTTCTGTCGCTGGGGCAGTACCCTAAGATACAAAAATGAAAAGGTACATCTTTGGTACCTTTCTAGGTAGTCTCAGTACCCCTCTTCCACCCTCAAAACCATGACTGAGGTGTGACCCTTGAACAACCCCCAACTGTTCCCCAGGTGCTGCAGCACAAATGGCTGCCCACTGCTCAGAGTGTGCGTTTATGGTATGTTTGTGTTCACTACTAACTGCTATGGGTCTGCACTTGGGTTAACTGCAAAGCACAAATTCTGAGTATGGGACAACATACTTGGCCACATCTCATGTCCTTTCCTTTCATTCTTATTCCAAGATTACCACAGCCATCCAGATCAGATGGTCACTGTAGTCACCTGGATCCAGTCTGTATCCAGTCCAGATGGTGGATCAGTCCCTATAGACAATCTCTACAGCCCTGAATATCAGCAGAGATCATATCAACTAGATGAGTCCCACAGACAGATACCCTGCGAAGACCTCATCACATCAACAACCATTGGCACAAGACCATGGGAACCAGATGAGTCGTCTGCAGAATTGTGACTTGTGTCTAGTTTCGTCTGGCCAGAGGAGAACTGGACCCCTGACTGAGTTTGGTTTCTCCCAAGCATTTTTCTCTATTTCTGTCACCGAAAGAGTTTTGGTTCCTTGCCACTGTCACCTGTGGCTTGCTTAGTTGGGGAAAATTGATTTCACAGATACTATTTGAACTGGACAGAGCTGGACAATAACACACTATTATCCTGTTTAATACTGTAAAGCTGCTTTGACACAGTCTGTACTGTACAAAGCACAATATAAAATAATGGTGACTTAACTTGTCTTGGCATGCTTCAGGCACAGTCACGTTGAAGCTCACACCCAAAGAATTTTTTTCTTGAAGATCACACCCAAAGTGTGATCATAAGTCACAGGATCTCATTCCCACTTTTTAGGGAACAGGGTTACAGTCAAGTAAACCGAGACATTCCTTATCAAAAGCTACACTCAATGCTGTGTTTCATCAGTGCTTATGGAAACGAGAACACCATACTGGCATTGTCTGGACCACTTAAGGTTGCGTAGTGTGTGTGTGTGTGTCTGTGTGTGTGCGCGTGTAAAAACACTGAAGTGGTGTCAGACATGACTTAGGACATCCAAACTATAGAAACTGATGAACGTGCATAAATCTGCAATCTGCAACTCTGCCCGCAATTCAGTGACTACACAGACTAAGGTTATTTAAGCCAAATTCTTGGTGTGTTTGACACACATGCTTCACAACTGGTTGAGCAAAG
Source organism: Cirrhinus mrigala (assembly GCA_036247105.1). Lineage (NCBI taxonomy): Eukaryota > Metazoa > Chordata > Actinopteri > Cypriniformes > Cyprinidae > Cirrhinus > Cirrhinus mrigala. The sequence goes on along the minus strand of JAMKFB010000264.1, from coordinate 95,612 downwards.
AATGTTTTCATAAGCACTAATAAAATGCAGCATTGATTGCAGTTTTTAAGACGATTTCAATATTTACCAAAATAATCATGATTATTATTTTTGCCATCTTAAATACCCACAAACAAAACATAAGAATTTTTTTTATACTACAATTATATTTTATTGAAAAAAAAGCTGATTATAATATGAAATATTTTATTTTAAAAAGTAAATAGTTAAATAGCTTATTAAAAAAAAACATGAAAAACACTTAGGGAGGTTTTCCGTAAATGTTAAATAATAATAATAAAAAAGAATAAAACTTTTTTGTAGACAGTAATTTCTTCTTTAACGTAAAAGATATTTAAGGTGTTAATAAAAGTACCTGCATTCTTCATTTCTGGATTTTTCCATGATGGATCTGAACAGTTTGTTCTCCACCACTGATTCTAGATATAAATGACAAACAATACAAAAATCAAAGTAGTCTAATTTAGCCTTTATAATTCTTCTGAATTGATCTTGAGAAAAATCACAAAAGATCACAATCATTCAGATACATTAGGTTATTCACATGGAAACACAACTGCTGCTTAGACTTTTGAACAATCAGCACAAAATAAGAAACAATATTCCTTTACTTTAGGATTAAAAAAAAAAAAGTCATACATACCGATTCACAGAAATCCTACAGTTTTCCAACAAGTAGTTACTCAAAAAATCCTGTCTGTTAAAGATATTCTGTCTGGTAAATGATTGATTCTGTCTGCCTAAATGGGAAAATAACAACTCTGAAGATATATTTTCACTTTCATTTACGAAAGAGCAGCATGTCATGGGTTGCCAGACCCTGTAAAAATGTCCAGCACAAAGTCCATATGGAATTGGGTGAAGTGAAACTCCATACTTTTACTTAATTACATTTCCAAGAAAAATCTGTCTTTTTACACTTTACAATTTTATTTGTACTTCAAAAGAACTTCCATCTTTTACACATCAATCATGATAAACGTAAGCTCAAAGCTGGAATTTGACGCCAGTGCTGGAGTTGGGGTGCCATGAGCCCCAGTAGTGTCCCTTTTCATAACAGTTGTGGCAAAACAGAAGAGAGGCACAGAGCTTGTACTGTCTTACAAGGCAGTTTCTTCTGCAAAGTGTCTATCTAGGGTCTTTGTACAGTATATCCTGCAAGTTTAAAAACTTAAAATGTTATTATCAATAAAAAATGTAATAACCCTCAAAAAAAAGGTCTCGTTTTGGATTGATAGGGACAAGGAGATGTCATCTTTTTCTCTCCGTTTTGTCCTTCTGTCCGTACTGTGACAGCTTTCTTGTCAAGAAAAACTTATCGGATCTCTAACTTCTGTAATAGCTAAAAAACCCTCTTGATATTTTAAGAACAAGTACAGAAGAATAAAATAAAGCCTGTTCCTTTACCTTAAAAGTGTTCAATTTGAGCAGATGATTGTACCATCACCGTCATCCTCAGAGCGTACTTCCACAGTGAGACGGGGGTAGCTGCAGCCTGGAGCAATGAGCTGCCAAAAGGTAGGGGCGTGCCGAAAGGTCTTTACAATTGGTTGCGAGTTTCTCGTTTAACATAAAGGCAGGCTGTTGTCTTAAACACTACTGATCCCTTTGATCTGTTTATGTAATAAATCCAAAATAATTCTATAAACCCAAAAATAGAAATCATGAAATTAAAAATATTACTTTCGAATGTACCTTTAGAAATTCATTCTGTATGGCAGCAGGTTACTGACGTCTTCACCACCACGTCTTTTTAAAGGTCTTATAGTGCATCCATAATCGAAATAATTAATCGAAAACAAATTACAATGATTATTTTATGCATACAGAATGTTAAAACACAATACATTTTAACTGAATTTTTATTTGAGTATATTTACATACAGTACAGTTTTTATTTAACTTTTAGGTACAACACATTTTAATTTAATCATTATTTAAGTTTATTTACCTGTTTGTAAGCACAGTGCAATGTTAATATCAAACTGTATATTTACCATGTTAAAGTGGCTGTTAACAATAAATATTCTTATTAGGAATAAAACATCCTCACTTTTGAACTGTGCAGAGCTGTAGCTGAATAGTTAGGCCTACTATGCTGCTGTATTTTAATGCTGGTCATTATGATGGTACTTGGAAAGCCAAATAGTTTCTGAGGTGGTACTTGGTATAAAAAGTTTGAGAACCACTGATCTATACAGAGTGACAACTTAGGGTGTTTTCACACCTGCCTCATTTAGTTCGGTTGAATCGCACTAGAGTTCGTTTTCCCTCTTGGTGCGGTTCGTTTGGGCAGGTGTGAATGTAGCAATCGCACTCGAGTGCGCACCAAAAGCGGACCAAAAAAGCGTACCGAGACCTCCTTGAAGAGGTGGTCTCGGTACGCTTTCAAACGAACACTGGAGCGGTTCGTTTGTGGTGAGAACATGATCCGAACTCGAACAGACCCAACTGCAGAAAGTACTGCATCTTTTTGGACTAATCCAGCTGCTGTAATCAGCCGCGCTGTGCATTATGTGATAAGGACAAGTATTTGTTGACAGTTAGCGATTTAGCAACATAGCCCCATGGCAGCTCGCGGACAAACTTGGAGTTGTGAGAAGGTGCGGAGCCTCATAGAAATTACAGTCATAGAAATGACAGGGATACAATCAGCCAGCACAGTCGTCCCTCCATACTAAAAAGCGGCGTGTTGTCTGCCGGCTTTTTCTCCCCTCTTTGTTTACTTCCGTGAGCTCCACTGGAATTTTCCCACAAGTTAATTCTGACCAATCGAAAAGCAGTTTAGGAAATATGTTCAATGAAACATCTGGCCAACGAGTGATGTGGATGTTGTCACATGACTGCATTTTGGTTCGTTTCAACTGGTTCGGACCAGAGAAATCAGTGTGGTGTGAAAAGGACCCAAAACGGGAGAAAAATGCTACAGTGTATCATTTGTTGCCCTTGGTCCGGACCAAATGAGCCGAACCACAGATGTGAAAGCACCCTTACAGCCACTTCCTTTCCAAGTATCTATCAATTATTAGGGTTAGTTGTTGCAGCCCTCAATGCATGATTCTTATTACTATTATAATTTCCAATGGCAATTTTTTTTAATAGATTTTCACATTATATCATGTGTTTTACATTTCAAATCGTTTGTTAACCTACTTCAACTGAGCCTGTGTCTTTAAGGAAAGGAAAGCCAAAGACGTAATGTGTGGCCAAGTATGGTGATCCATACTCGAAATTTGTGCTCTGCATTTAATCCATCCAAGTGCGCACACATGAATAGTGTCATCACTTGAAGTTTATTAATGTCATAACTTTAAGTTTATATAATTTAATGGAACTGATGTGATTGTCAGTGTAAATTCACCATGACCACAAAGACTCCACAGTTTTCGGAGAACCCCTGCGTTGGAATGTTCTGGGTAATGTTTGCAGGCAAGCAATAAACAAATAAATAATTAAATACAATGTAATTGAATGATATGGCAAAGAATATGTGATGAATCAAAAACTTACTGGAAGATCTCTACAGGATAACACAGTCCAATGTCCAGGAAAAATGGTCTGAGCAACCCTCCTATTAAATGTACCCAAATACACAGCAACATTAGACAACTGTAAATGAATCTTAAGTAGTAACAGTACTACAGTACATGTTTTAAGGGAAAGAGTTTTACATTGTCTCTGTTATTAAAATTAATATGAATATTACATTTAAATATGCATATCACATTTAAATTTCAACTTCAGAAATGACAACATATCATTTAATAGACTTCAGATATCATCATTCCCATAAGAACCACCAAGACACAAAAAAAGAACTGAAAAAGAAAAAACACTGAATGATTTAAAACAGAACCACCACACAGCAGTTGAGAATGTTTGAAATAGAACTGTTCAACTGGTATTTCCAAACATGAACTACTGAACTTGTATGTAAAAGACCTGTACACTTGACTGTGTCTGCCATCACTTAGACCATTCTTGCATAGCAAATTAAAAAAAAAAATAAAATAAATAAAAACAAACACACACTGAATCATCAAAAATGTCTTAATTATGACTTACACAAACCATCCAGTATGACTTGCTCCATGATGGAAATAGAATGCAGTCTTTTGCAGAAACATCAACCTGTCATAAAAATATAATATAAACTACAATAAAATTGTGCACAATGTATATTTTGTAAGAAATGTGTTTACGCAATATGTTACAACTGGTTATTATTAGCAGTAGTAATAGTACATATTACAAATGTACACTGACCAAAATTATAAACGCAACTTTTTTTCTTTTTTTTTTCCCATTTTTCACGAGCTGAACTCAAAGATCTATGTACACAAAAGGACTGTTTCTCTCAAACATTGTTCACAAATCTAAATCTGTGCTAGTGAGCACTTCTCCTTTGTCGAGATAATCCATCCACCTCACAGGTGTGACATATCAAGATGCTGATTTGACAGCATGATTATTGCACAGGTGTGCCTTAGGCTGGCCACAATTAAAGGACACTCTAAAATGTGCAGTTTTACTGTATTGGGGGGGTCCGAAAACCAGTCAGTATCTGGTGTGACCACCATTTGCTTCACGCAGTGCAACACATCTCCTTCACATAGAGTTGACTCCTCTTCAACACGCTGTCGTATACGCCGATCCAGAGCATCCCAAACATGCTCAATGGGTGACATGTCCGGTGAGTATGCTGGCCATGCAAGAACTGGGATGTTTTCAGCTTACAGATCCTTGCAACATGGGGCCGTGCATGGTCATGCTGCAACATGAGGTGATGGTTGTGGATGAGTGCAACAACAATGGGCCTCGGGATCTCGTCACGGTATTCAATAAAATGCACCTGTGTTCGTTGTCCATAACATACGCCTGCCCATACCATAACCCCACCACCACCATGGGCCACTCGATCCACAACACTGACATCAGCAAACCGCTCACCCACACAACACCATACACGCTGTCTGCCGTCTGCCCTGTACAGTGAAAACCGGGATTCATCCATGAAGAGAACACCTCTCCAAAGTGCATCAAATGTGAGCATTTGCCGCTCAAGTTGGCTACGGCGATGAACCGCAGTCAGGTCGAGACCCCGATGAGAATGACAAGCATGCAGATGAGCTTCCCTGAGACGGTTTCTGACAGTTTGTGCAGAAATTCTTTGGTTGCAAACCAATTGTTGCAGCAGCTGTCTGGGTGGCTGGTCTCAGACGATCTCGGAGGTGAAGATGCTGGATGTGGAGGTTCTGGGCTGGTGTGGTTATACGTGGTCTGCGGTTGTGAGGCCGGTTAAATGTACTGCCAAATTCTCTGAAACGCCTTTGGAGACGGCTTATGGTAGAGAAATGAACATTCAATTCACCGGCAACAGCTCTGGAGGATATTCCTGCAGTCAACATGCCAATTGCATGCTCCCTCAAAACATGCGACATCTGTGCCATTGTGCTGTGTAATAAAACTGCACATTTTAGAGTGTCCTTTTGTTGTGGCCAGCCTAAGGCACACCTGTGCAATAATCATTCTGTCTCATCAGCATCTTGATATGCCACACCTGTGAGGTGGATGGATTATCTCAGCAAAGGAGAAGTGCTCACTAACACAGATTTAGACAGATTTGTGAACGATATTTGATAGAAATAGGCCTTTTGTGTACATAGAAAAAGTCTTAGGTCTTTGAGTTCAGCTCATGAAAAACGGGGGCAAAAACAAAAGTGTTGCGTTTATAATTTTGGTCAGTATAGTTTGGTATTATTGTTACTATTTTTTTATATACTCTTATGTATATAAAAGGCTGTGGATGTAACGCCATGCCAGCAGAGGGAGCCCTTGCCCATGTACTGTCTGTTCCTGCTCCCTCTGCTACTTGTTTGGTTATTTCCTGTGTGGCAGCAATTTAAGGAGGGCCATGCCAAACAGCTGTTGTGAAGTATTGTTTCGCCTATTTCTCTTTGTTTTTGTATATTTATTTTTGTTGTAGTTGTTATTTGCCTCTATTTTCTGTTATGCCTTCTGTCATATTTTAAATTTGTCACATTTTCAATAAAAAATAAATCTATAACACAGCAGAACAACACACACAATTACAAATAGTAAAATAAACATAAAGCAAACTATGTTTGACGTATATATCATGATAACATTTTAAATGTAACATCGCCGTTCACGTGATTATCACATTAACAAATTATCTTAACGTGGATATCATAAAATATACTTGCATTTATGAACTGCACAAAGTCTGTGACGTTGCAAATATCCAAGTATCTTGTGCCTTTTACATTGTTCATAAATATTGGTTGCACAAAATGGACATTGATACAAGCTTCGATGCAAATACAGTCACTGCTTTGTCTCTGTTGCAGTTATCATTTCATGGTAATATGTTGAATTGTGCAGTAAAATCATATCCTATATACTGTATTGTAGTATATATCGTATTGAAAAGTCATCAACTAAATATTTACCATCTTAAATTCTGCATAACTGGATGTTTTTAAATAAACACTGACAAAAAAATATATACGTTTTTCAGCTGGACGATATAACATTGATATAAGTGATCACCGGGGTTTAGACCATCCTATTTTGTATTTACAAGATGAGTTCACAGGCAACGATTTCTGGCTGCATCAATATCCATTGACTACTCGATATTAGTTAAGTTGTTACGAACATTACATCCGGTTCAGCAATCTTTAGTTTAGACTGATTATCTTTTGTTTTACTCGCGTTTACTGCGTTATCTTCCCTATTAAATCCATTCACTCTGAAAGCTCGTTTGCCACTCAGTCTGGCTGAGGGGGCGTTTCCCGGCGGGAAAGTGACGTCAGTGCATACCCTCTATATACGCCTCACCACCGCCATGTTTCGTAAAAGTATGGTTACCACTGATTGGCCAATGCAGAAGCTCCTTTGACCCATTAGAAAACTTTTGACACGCCCCCTACCTTTCAGCACGCCCATTGCTCCGGCCTCCAGTTATCCCTACTTGCCTATTCGCAAAACTATAATTTTCAATGACTTCAAAAAACACTGTCAAATGACAATGACATTTATATTTTATTGCATACAGTAATTGCTCTGCAGTAAAGGCATTCAAACCAATTCAATTTTAGCTGATGATATTCTTTTGTTTTATGCCTGCGAGTGAAACATCACAACATTATTGCCAGTGCCACAGTGCCACCTCCAGGAATAAAGATGAATTGCACGTATTTAGTCATCAGCTATTTACATATTTTTGCACACTAAAAATATACTTACACTATTACACACCTCAGGTCTCTAGCGACCCTACACACTTTTTACAAAAGAAAATAATCAGAAAACAGACATTATTTTGTATATTTTTTTCTTGTTTTATTCTTGTTTATAATCAATAGATTGAGGAATACTAAGAAAGCTGAAGTCAAACTTAAAAAATTAAGGAGGGAGAGTATAGTAAATGACGTCCCGGTTCGCTAAAGACCCGAGGTATGCATTTAAGAGTTAAGTGTATTTAAGTATCACAGTTGGGAAACTATACTTATAACAATTACATTACTAACATATTTTAAATAAAATCAATTTAATTTAAACTTAGGATAACTATATTAAAGTGTACTAACATTGAACAATTTTTGTAAAAAATCATTCAAAGCACACTTTTAAGAAACACTAATAAAAGTCCTCTGTATATTTTGTAGTAGTATACTTTTTCAGTGCAGTTAAAAATGTAATAAAAACAAGCTAATCGCTAGACATCTGGTAGGAGAGGCACCATCTGGCCACCATGTAGACATGCCCCAACACAAAAATTCTCAGAAAGAACGTGAGAGCGAGACAAACAAATGTGCTCCGCTTCACTGATGTCATATAGAATGTTTTGAAGGGACGGAAGACACGTACAGTCTAGACCCCATTATTTCTATAGAGCTTTTATTAGATCGCTGTTTCCATGCCTAGACAATTAAGATCCAGCCCCGGACACCAGATGCTGTCAGAAAATATCAGTTTGTCCGGTAACAGAACAACTCGTCAGCAGAGTAGTCTAATACCCAAACCCTGTTAACAGGAGGTCTTGTTTGGTACCCAAAAATACCCAAAAAACACTATTAACAGTCTTCTCCCAGCTAAGAAGTTGACTAAGGAAAAGCCAATGAAAGTGAAGAGCAGAAGCAGGAGATGAAGTATGATGGTAAATAGGAGCAGAGTTTATTGAATAGTCTTAGTTGCGTATGTCTCAATGCTCAGACTTCGTCTGAAGAACACAAATCCAACAAGTATTGTTATACCAAACCGATTCACAACAACATCCCATAAACCTTGAGTTTCTATAAACATTCCCTTGTATCTCTTATTCATGAAGACAAACAGCCCTTGAAACCACACAGTCATAAGACTAAACAACAATGGAAAAATATATATATAAAAACAACTATAATATAATATAAATGACTAATCTATCAATGAATCAATAAAATGAATATACAAATGACTATAATGATTATTATAACTGATTATATGATTAAATGGAATAATAAAATGATTAATGAAAATAAATGAATAAATGAAGAATATTTAAAAAGAAAGTAAAACACAACACAAATGTATGGTTGCTCTTGTGGCAAAACACATACAGTTTGCATTTGAGGATCGTCAGATCCTTCACTTTATACAAAAGAGTTTCAAAATGCAAAGTTCACAGCATAAATGAGATGATAAAATATATAAATACAAAATATATATAAAATACATATCTGCCTTTATTTTAAGAAGCAATTCCTTTGCAGGGGGATCATCATATATATCATCTGCCCTGGCATCAAACGGTCTGAAAACGTATTTCTTTTGACATGCGTTTAAATTGAGTGTGTGTTTGTGCCTATTCATATGCAGAACTCACAAAGCTTTCATTGGGTGGATAAAAGATACAAATTATTTTAATTTCTCTAAGGAATGAAAGCATTCATAGCCAACTCAGTCCTCCTGTGATTATAAAGCTGATATCTATGCTGTCATGTTCACTGGATCCTCATGAAAACAGCACATATTTGACCCAGGACCACAAAACCAGTCATAAGTGTAAATTTTTCGAAATTGAGATTTATACGTCATCTGAAAGCTGAATAAATAAGCTTTCTGTTTATGTATTTTGGTTTGTTAGGAAAGGACAATATTTGGTCAACTATTTGAAAATCTGGAATCTGAGGTTGCAAAAAAATCTAAATATTGAGAGAATCGCCTTTAACCCTCTACAATATGTACGCAATATGATATCAACGAGAAAAAAGTTTTCCTGCTTAAAATTGGACACTACAATCACAACGGACAAAATGAAACATTTGATATTTTCATGCAGAAATAATAAATACATTTATTTAAAACATCAATTTCTTTAATATAACCACATGTTGCTTTCAGGCAACAGGCAACAGGCAACACTGAATATACCATTGTGGATCACAAGTATAACCAAACTGTCATATCTGTTATCATACCAAAACATTATAATTAGTGTTGTTTCAAAGTAAAAAATGTAAAGTCATCATAACCTTGTTCTTACAAGCATGCACATACACACACAAGCACATGCATGAAAAAACGATCACGTGTTTCAGGTTTATTCTAACATCCTGACAAATCTGTTTTCAGAACAGTAAAAGCCACTCATACTCGCACTAAACTTTTCAGGCTGGAGCATGCTTATGTCATGTATGAGACAATGGAGAAAACCACTTTTGCTAATTTTCTGCCTAATAAATTTAGAATTTATGCTGTGCACTGATTTGTCTCTGATACAAATTCACCATTGTGTCAGAAAGAAATCATGTCATGGACTCCGTCTTCCCTGCTGATGCTTGACTATTGTTACCTCGACTTCAAAAAAAAAACATAAAAAGTCGAACATTTTCTGTGTATGATTGCTCTGATAGGTGAACCTTGGTCAGGGGTGCCCAACCCTGTTCCTGGAGATCTACCTTCCTGCAGAGTTCAGTTTCAACCCTGATCAAACACACCTGTATGTATTTATCAAGTGCTCATTCAGCTCCCACTTAGTTGATTCAGGTGTGTTTGATCAGGGTTGGAGCTGAACTCTGCAAGAAGGTAGATCTCCAGGAACAGGCTTGAGCACCCCGACCTAGGACATGAGTGGTTTTCAGCCTTGTTGAACACTTTGTGGGATATACCAACACTTGTGTGTATCATAGAGACAAGTTTTTTATTTTCTAAGCAAGCTGTTGTGAAAGCTGAAAAAAAAGGCCTACATGTAAATTGAGATATAGCTTCTACTTCAAAAGGCTATGGTTTGACTGATTAAACATGAGCATTGCAAGTTTCAAGGTCAGGTGCTGCGCTGCTTTGTTTACTGCGGTAACAGAGGAAAGTGATATTCCTGGTGAAAAATGCGACCTGCTGGCAGACAATGAATTTGCATTTCAATAACCCTTCAAATGACCCTTATTTTTTAATGCAGAAAACATGCAGTAGTAAATGCAAACCAGTGGATCAACAAGACAATAATGGATGATAAAACTCTAAAAAGACATTTATTTTTTACTAAGTTAATATAATTGTTTGATAACTGTTTCAATTAAACTAATTTAATATTACATTACTTTTGACTCCACTCCCATTACCATAAACAAAACTGCTCTAGAAAATGTCAAAAAATTAAACACAGTTCATTCCCATGCTTTGTTTCTGAGAAGGGGTTAACGGTAGAAAGCAAACATTGGAAAGCACACTCTGCAATTTATATTGACAAACTTTTATTTGATGAAATGAGGAAGTGATTTAATGGTGGTTTGCAATTTCAGATTTGCACACTAGGGAAGCTAAAATGTGTTCATATTGCCTGTAGCAAATATTCAAGCATGCTTCATACATCAGTCGTCAGCATTTTCATGGCAAAAAACAAAACATATCAAGCTAACTGGAATAAGCTGCAGTCCACTTTTAAAGGTTAGCATACGTGAACATGAAGAATGTAAAAGATTTACCTAACAGGTATATTTTGTACATAACATTTTTCCAATCCCTGATCAAAATGAACATTTGAAAAACTAAAAACAAAAACAATGGGAAAAAAAAACAACAGCACGAGTTTGCAAATGTTTCATGTCTTTTTGGTACGTTTCCCCCTGGATTTCTCTCTAGTGTGAAGCTTCATGTGAAGCTTAAGGTTTCCTTTAATTTGGCATGTCTTTCCACATACTGGGCAGGTGAAAGACTTTTCTTTACTGTGAACGCTCATGTGAGTTCTAAGGGTTGCTTTCTGTCTGAAACTCTGTCCACACTCGGGGCAGGTGTAAGGCTTCTCTCCAGAGTGAATTACAATGTGAACCTTAAAGCACGTTCTGTTCGTGAAACCCCTTCCGCAGTGATCGCACATGTAAGGCTTCTCTCCAGCGTGAATTTTTACGTGATTCCTAAGGTCATCTGCGTCTGCGAAACTCTGTTCACACTGATGACATACAAACTTCTCTTTTGTGTGAATCTTCATGTGAACACTGATGGATGCTTTGTGTCTGAAACGCTTTCCACACACATCACATGAAAACGGCCTATCGTCAGTGTGACTGTTGATGTGATTTTCAAGGGATAGTTGTGTTGCGACGCTCTTTCCGCACAGGTCACAGGTGTAAGGCTTCTTTCCGGAGTGAGAACACATGTGTCTTTGATAGCCGACTAGTTGAGTGAAACGTTTTCCACAATGCAGGCAGCCGAAAGGCTTCTCTCCGGTGTGAATCCTCGTGTGGATTTTAAGGGCTCTTCGATTACAGAAACACTTTCCACACTCTGAGCAGATGACACGATTGTGAATTCGCTTCTTAGCTTTTTTTTTTGAGGAAGTCTCTTCAGCTTCTTCTCCAGTACCGAGATTATGATTCTGAACTTGATCTTTCTCCTGTTTCTTATACTGTTTTTGAATCTCCTCTTTTATTGCCATCAGGTCTAGGATGAAAAGAGACTAATACAAGTTAAACCTTGTTTAAAAGCAACAGCACAAACGAGAGCAACAATGACCCAAATCTGCCATTTATTAAAGGAGGAGTCCAATTCCAGAACAAAGATTTACAGGTAATGTACTCACCGCCTTATCCAAGATGTTCATGCGTTTCCGTCTTCAGTCGTAAAGAAATTGTTTTTTGAGGAAAACATTTCTGCATTTTTCTCCATATAATGGACTGATATGGTGCCCTGATTTTGAACTTCCAAAATGCAGTTTAAATGCGGCTTCAAGCGATCCCAAATGCTGTTGTAAACGATCCCAGCCGAGGAAGATGGGTCTTATCTAGCGTAACGATTATTTTCATTAAAGAAATACAATTTAAATACTCTGTGTATTCTGCTTCAAGACAGTTAGGGAACGTCGAAAAACTCCAATCATATTTTCTCCCTCAACTTCAAAAATCATTTCAAAATCATCCTACATGAAGTACCGACAGAGTCTTTGCAAAGTGCAAATGTCAAGAAGATCAAACACCCTTAACAAAAAAGGTAAAACAGCGATATAGGACGATTTTGAAGTTGAGGGAGAACATGAGATCTGAGTTTTTCGACATACCCTAACTGTCATGAACCAGAACAAAAGAGCATTCAGGCAGAGCAAGACAAGCATTTGAGATTAAAAAGTATATAAATTGTATTATTTTTATGAAAATAACTGATCGTTTCGCTAGATAAAGCCATTCATCATTTAACAACTGCATTTGGGATCGCTTGAAGCCACATTTAAACTGCATTTTGGAAGTTCAAAATCGGGGCACCAAACCAGTCCATTATATGGAGAAAAATCCTGAAATGTTTTCCTCGAAAAACAATTTCTTTACAACTGAAGAAAGAAAGACATGAACATCTTGGATGACAAGGGGCGAGTACATTATCTGGTCAACTGCTGTTCTGGAAGTGGACTTCTCCTTTAAGGAATATCAAACTCTTGTGGATGGTGACTTGGGGAAAAAATAAATAAATAAATAATAAAATAATAAAAAAAAAAAAAAAAAAAAAAAATTATATATATATACATACATACATACACTACCGTTCAAAAGTTTGGGGTCAGTAAGACTTGTAATAGTCTTTAAAGAAGTCTCTTATGCTCATCAAGGCTGCATTTATTTGATTAAAAATATAGAAAAAAAACAGTAATATTGGAAAATGTTTTTACAATATAAAATAATGTTTTTTATTTTAACATACTTTAAAATAGAATTTATTCCTGTGATGAAAAGCTGAATTTTCATCAGCTGTTACTCCAGTCTTAAGTGTCACATGATCCTTCAGAAATCATTCTATAGCTTCTATAGATATGAGTGAGAGAGGAATAAAATAAAACCCGGCCCTCTATTCAATATTCCACTGGAAATACATCTCTATACTGAAATAAATTTAGCAGCTGACCTTGCGGTTCACGCAAACTTTAACCCTCTGGGGTTTGAGGGTGTTTTTGGGTCCTGGAGAAGTTTTGAGATGCCCTGACATTAGTGCTTCTTTTGGTATCTTAAAAACATTTATGCGTGGTTAGTGAGAGAGAAAAAAATAAATAAAATAAAAAAAATCAACTTAATGATACACTCAATGTAAAATTGTTAGGCGTACTTCTGTATTATTTCTATGTCTGTCCACATAAAATGTAAAATAAAACCATTTTAATTATGACACTCTTAAAAAAAAAAATCATTCATTTCTGTAGAGCTGGACATTTTAAATAAGCATCAAATGAGTGATTCAGTTTTGAGAATGAAAACAAACCTATTCCATCATCACTATCTTCATTCTTCACTTCAAATGTTTCTTCAATTTTCATGTCTTCACTCTCCTCTTTAAGAAATGCCATCTTTATTTGTTCATCAGTATCTTCATGTTTCAGACTAAATACTTCTGCAATCTTAATGCCTTCACTCTCCTCATTGAAAAACGCCATCTCGATGGCCTCACCAGACGTTTTCTGTGTGTTAAAGATGAGAAGAGTTAACAGATAAATAAATAAATAAATAATGCAAACTAAGCCTCTGGGTGAGAGTTAATGGACTTAAATGACCGGATTAACCAAAAAACATTCAAAACTAGCACTACAAATGAACAAAATAGGTTAGACACTTAATATTTAGGCATGTATGGTTTACATTCGTAATGGTTGGTTCATAGGAAACATTTAATGTCCACTTTCATGAAAATATTTGCAATTGGTTTGTAAAACATGTTTGTGTTTGTTGTACTCGTTATTTTGATCAGCGTCCATTGAATCAAAACAGAGAATCATTTTGTTAATCGTTTGGTTTCATTCACGTACATGCAAAAGCACCGTTTTTGCGATCGTTTACTGACAGTTACTGAATTAGTGTTTATGAAAAACCGACTGACGACATGACATGTTGCGAAACGAGACGGAGCTTTTGTTATTCTCGTGCAGATGCGCTTTTCTAACCAAAAATAACGTGCATTAATGTGAGATAGAGTATTACAATATCACATTCAATAATAATGAAGCCATTTTACATCGTTTGCAAAACCTATAAAGTGTTTAAATAGACGGCATTCATTTACATGCTTAAAAACAAACCTTTAGTCGAACCCACAACAAATGCCGGAGCGCTGCGCAGTCGTCTTCTTCTTCTTCTTCTTCTTCTTCTTTAATTTATTGGCGGTTGGCATCCAACATGGTGCATTACCGCCACCAACTGTTGTGGGTGTGGAGTATCAATAGAGACTTAGACGTTTTACGTAAAAAAAAACAAAAAACAAACCCTTTAAACTTTTAAATTCTCTCATATAATCTAGTTGACTTTAGAAATGTCATAACATGCTTCCATGCTGATGGTCTAACTGCAGAAAAAGAAAGCATTTCTTCTACTGCTAGTCTAGTGTATCCTAATGCTTTGACACTATCTAGCAGGACTTCCCTCTCAGCATTATACACTGGGCAATCTATTAAAACATGTATCACAGTTTCTGCTTGATTGCATGATGAACATTGACCATTATTATGTTTCCCTATAATGTTGAGATTATAATTAAGATTAGAATGACCTATTCTCAGCCTTGTAATTATTGTTTCCCCCCTCCTGCTCCAGTTACCCTGTCTTTTTGAAGGAACCTGTTGTTGAATCTTATGGAGAAACCTCCCCTTTGAATTTGTATGCCATTGTTTTTGCCATAAATTGTTTACTTTAGCTTTAATTATAGTTTTAATTTCATTTCTGCTTAATGGCGCATCTAGTTGATTTGAATTCATACTGAGGGCTTTTTTGGCCAGGGAGTCCACAACTTCATTGCCATCCACTTCAACATGTGCTGGAAACCAAATAAAACATACAGTTGTATCCCTATGACTCAGTCTGTATAGACTCTGAAAAATTTCATACACCAAATCAAGTCTACATGTAGATTGGAGATTTAAAATACTAACCAATGCTGCCATAGAATCTGAACAGACAACAAACTTATTTGGCTTAAAATCTTCTATCTTTATTAATGCTAATAAAATAGCTAAAAGTTCCACAGAATAAACTGCTAAATTATCTGAAGTTCTTTGTTTAATTGAGATGTCAAACTCTGGGATATATACTGCTGCCCCTGTCCTTCCTGTGTCTGGGTCCTTTGAGCCATCTGTATATATTTGCACCATATCATTATACTTATCACTTAAATATTGTTGCACCATATTATTCATCCCACCACACTCTCTACTGTGTTTTGATATTTTAGAAATCTCAAGATCCACTGCAGGCATGGGGAAAAACCAAGGGGGAATAGCTGATAATGCTACTGTGCATCTATGGGAAATCTTTGTCAAGCCCAACTTCTCAGCTTGACTATCTCCTACCCAACCAAAACTATCAAACTGTTTGCGTCCATGTTCCCAACACTTGTTCAAAACTGCTTTGGTTGGATGTTCCTGTCTATGTCCCTGTAGTGTAGTCCAATAAGTCATACTCAGTTGTAATCGCCATAGTGATAAAGGCATTTCACCAACCTCCACCTGCAATGCTGGAACTGGTGATGTTTTAAAAGCCCCACAGCATAAACGTAAAGCCTGTGCCTGAATAACATCAAGTTTCTGCAAATGGGATTTTGCAGCTGACCCATATTATTAATATTAACTGCCTTTTTGCATTTAGTTATGACCTTCTGAATATGTTCTCCATATGTTAGTTTATGATCCATCCACACTCCCAGAAATCTAATACATAGAGCTTGCTTAACTGACTGTCCATAAAGATTAATCTGTATCTTAGGGTTTATTCGTTTTTTAGAAAAACAAATTACCTGAGTTTTGTCAAAAGAAAATCGAAAACCCCACTTATTACCCCATTCCTCCACAGTATTAACTGCTACCTGTATTTTCTTTTGTAAAATTGTTACATTACATCCTCTTGCCCATAGTGCCCCATCATCTGCATAAAGTGACCTGCCAAGGCTATTATCAACCCCTGAAAAAACATCATTGATCATAAGGTTAAAAAGGATAGGACTACAGACACTACCTTGAGGAGTTCCATTTTCTATAGGATAAGTACTAGAATGAGAAGCCCCAACCCTTACTTCTATACTCCTATCCCTTAAGAAGTCCATCACCCAGTTATACATCCTTCCACCTATGCCCATGGAGTCCAATTTGATGAGAAGACCATCTTTCCAAAGCATATCATATGCCTTCTCCACATCAAAAAATACTGCAATCACTTGATCCTTATTGGCCTGAGCCTTCCTGATTTCACTTTCTAAACATACAACTGGGTCCATGGTAGTCCTTCCTTTCCTGAACCCACTTTGAAAACTAGTAAACAAGTTTTTGCTTTCAACTACATACATTAATCTATCTGTCACCATACGTTCCATAATTTTACACATATTTGACGTTAGAGCAATAGGTCTATAACTAGTTACCTCACATTTATCTTTCCCAGGTTTTCCAATGGGTATAATGACTGAGTGCTTCCAATCCAGTGGTAAGATTCCTAGTTCCCATATCTTATTATAAAGTTTTAAAATGATCTTCTGAGCCTCGGAGGTTAAACTCTCAATCATCTTATAACATATTTCATCCTTACCAGGGGAAGTTGCTTTAACCCCAGCCAATGCCCTTTTCAATTCAAATAGGGAAAACGGAACATCTAATGTTTCACTAAAGTCACTCTTTTTGTTGTGTATATTAGGGTGGTCTCTTAACATTTTAATTCTAGCTGCTCTTGCTTCTGGGGTCAGGTTCTCAGAACTATGAACTTTCACAAATGCTTTTGCTAATGCTTCAGCCTTATCTGTGTTGCTAATCATGATTTTATTGTTAAACCTTATGGCTGGTAATGTAAACTCCCCTCTAATACCACCCATCTTCCTGATCATACCCCACACATCATTAATTTGAGTTTCCCTATTTTACTACAGAATTGTTGCCACTGTTGCCGCTTTGCTTGCTTAATTACTCTTCTGACAACTGCTTGAGCCTTCTTATATGCTACCAAATCATTAAAGCAAAATGTAGTTTTAACCTTCCTAAAGGCTTTATTCCTTGCCTGAACAGCCTTTTTGCATTCATCTGACCACCAGGGAACCATCTTACGTTGTCCTTGACCACTCCCTTTTCCTATTATCTCAATTGCAGTAGAATGCATGATTTCTGTTATTTCTGCATTAAACTCATCCACACTTTCATAATTATCTGGATTTATTCCTTCTAGTTTATCACTACTGAACATACTATACGCTATCCAGTTTGCATCTTTTAGCTTCCATCTAGGAAAGCCTGCCTCCTCCGGTTGAACTGGACCTACCCCAATTTCACAAATTATTGGGTAGTGATCACTACCTACTGTGGTGTTTTCAAAGACTTCCCATTTTATGACACTGGCTAATTGTTCAGATACCAAAGTAAGATCTATTGATGATTCCAGCCCTCTTGCCACATCTATTCTGGTTCCTTTTCCATTATTCACACATACCAAATTTCTTTCCTCTAAAAATTCCTCAACCATAGTACCATTATAATCTGTATGTGTGCTTCCCCACAAAGTACTGTGCGCATTAAAATCCCCACACCATACCACCTTATTACTTACTTCACCCACTATATTATGAAAGTTCTCTTTACTTAATTTCTTACATGGGTTGTAAAAATTCACAATCCTCACACTTAAGTTTTCTATCCAAACCTCTACTACAACTGCCTCTGATTCTTTACTTATATTCAAAACACTGTAACCCAGCCCCTGTTGGATGAATGTTACTATACCACCCCCCATACCATCTTCCCTATCCCTACGAATAGCAACATATCCATACAGGATAAAATCTAGCTGAGGTTTAAGCCAGGTTTCTTGAACACAGATAACATGAGGTTTCTGATCCATTTCTTCAATGAAGCGCTTGAACTCCTGCCCATTAGAGCAAAGACTTCGTGCATTCCATTGTAGAATCATAAAAACCATTATAAACCAATACATGTTGACTGTGTATCTTGTAATCCTGCTGTAAGCGTATCCTTTATTAATTCTACAGATATTTCCCCCATATCAAGATATTTTTCTGCTGCCCTTACGATAATTTTGATCCTTTCTGTTCTACTCTGCGTTTAAGCTGAACAGTTAATTACTTCAGCAAAAAAAGCCACTTCACTTTATCCACTCCCACATTTACCTTATCTGCTTCATGATGATAATAGTGATTTGTGCTCTGTTCATCCACTCCCCTCATTGGTAATTGTTGTACCATAGAGTTCTTTTCCTTTGTAGACTTATTAACTCTTTTAATAGCCTCAGCATATGTGAGCTTCTCTTCCACCTTTACTCTCTGAACTTCAGCTGCTCTTTTGTGTGCCTCACATCCTTTATATGCTGCGCTATGCTCACCTCCACAGTTGCAACATTTGTTTTTTGTGCCTTCTCTACATTTGCCATATTCATGGTCTTCCCCCCCACACTTTCCACATCGCTCTTTACCTCTACACACTGCTGCCATATGCCCAAATTTCTGGCATTTGAAACATCTTAACGGTGGGGGGATGTATGGCCTCACCTGATAGCTCAAGTACCCTACCTTCACTCGATCTGGCAACACACTCTCACTAAATTGCATCATAACAGATAAGCTTTCTTGCTTAATCCCATTTTTTGTATACAACAACCGCTTAGCTCTCACTGCTTTGCCTCCTGTTATTTTACTTAAGATCTCTTCAGTCATACCCCTGAAATTACTCCCTGCACTGTTCTTCTATCCTCCCAAACACAACACTTCACTCTCTTTCCACATAATGAATTCAAATTAACTGCTCGTTCTTTCTGCCGGATATCATTACATATCAATAATAAGTTTCCATCTCTAAGGAGTTTGACATTCACTTCTCCTACGCTATCCTTCAAAGCTTTGGTTAGCTTCAATGGATTGACAGAACCAGGAGAATCAAACTGAATCTTTATCTTAAACTCTTCCGATCTACTCACATTGGTAACACTATCCACAACCGAATTACAAGAACTCTCTGAACCGCTTTTCTTTTTCCTTTTATTTTTCCGTTGTACTTGCCATCCATCCATACAGTTCGCTTCTCCCGCGTTCTCTCCCTCCATCTCTGCCTCACTCCCTGATCCTACGTCACTTCCTGCCATCCGCTTCCCCTCGCGCAGTCGTCTTCTTCTTCTTCTAATAATGTTTTATGGCGGCTGGCAAACCAACTTTTGGTGCATTACCGCCACCAACCGGACCGGAGTGTGGAGCCCCAACAAGCAGTTAAAAAAAAAAAAAAAAAAAACTAAATTCTTCCTGCTAGTCCACTTTCTTTTATAAATTTTATAATTGCACTAAATACTTTAAATTATTCTGGGTTATCTTTCAAGAGGTTATGTATACTAAAAGTATTTATACCCATTCTATTTATTACCTTAATGAGATCTAATCATTCTTTTTCATATTTTTTACAACTTATTAAAACATGCTCTATTGTTTCTGCTTGGCCACAATAATTACATTTGCCGGTTTCATGTCTTCCAATTTTGAATAAATAATGATTTAGCCCACAATGTCCTATTCGGATGCGAGTAATAATAGTGTCTTCTTTCCTGTTTCTAAACTGATTTCTTCCCTTACCTACCTGCGGTTGTATGTCATACAAATATCTACCCTTATTATCACTGTTCCATGCTTTTTGCCATTCATTATTAATAAAATCCCTTATCTTCCCTTTAACTTCTTCCTTGCTAAGTGTCACATATATTTCTATTTCTGAGTGTTTAAGAGCTTGCTTAGCTAGTTTATCAACCATTTCATTGGCCTCCACTCCCACATGTGCAGGAACCCACAAGAACATTATTAAGCTAATATTACTTAATCTTAACAAACTTGCTTGAATCTCGTAAATAATGTCTTGCCTTGATGATTTTAACCCACTTACAAGACTTGTCAGTGCTGCCTGAGAATCAGAACAAACTAACACAAGTTTCGGTTTTGTATCTTCAACCCAATGGAGCGCTAACATCAAGGCAATTAATTCTGCAGCATATACTGATACATGATCAGTGATCCTTTTCTTTATAGTTTTTTGAAATTTAGGAATAAATACTGCACCAGCTGTTCTACCAGAAGCAGGATCTTTAGAACCATCAGTATATACATGTAACCATGATGAATAAATCTGCTCTAAATATTGCTGTACAATAACATTCTTGGGGGTTTCTTTCTCACTCTTCAATATATTTTGTAAGTGTAGATCAACTTTTGGCATTGGGAACAGCCACGGTGGTATATTAGACATTATCACAGCTGGACTAACATTGTAATCTGTAATGCCAGCCGCCTGTGCTTCCCTATTAGCAGACCATCCAAAGCTTTTGACGTTTTTGATTCCATGTTCCCAGCATTCTTCTAACACAGCTTTAACTGGCTGACTTGCTTTATGGCCTTTAATATTAATCCAATAATTCATTCTTAATTTACACCTACGAAGATATAACGGGGGCTCTCCAACTTCAACCTGCATAGCTGCGATGGGAGATGTTCTGAAAGCACCACAACATATTCTTAACGCTTGATTCTGAATTGCTTCAGTCTTTTTAAGTAATGATTCGGATGCGAATCCATATATTATACTACCATAATCTAAACTTGATCTAATTAAAGTACTATAAACTCTTTTTAATGAAACTCTACATGCACCCCAATCCACTCCTGATAAGCACCGTAAAATGTTTATTCCTGCTTTACATTTCTTGATTAACTTGTTAGTATGTGTAATAAAAATCAATCTAGATTCCATCCATACCCCAAGATATTTAACTGCTGGCACCAGCTCTAATTCCTGATTGTATAGCTTCAACTTAACTTCTGAAACATTTTTCTTTTTACTAAAAACAATGACTTGAGTTTTAGACACTGACAGTTTAAAACTCCACTTATTTGCCCGTGTCTCTACATCATCAATCGCTTTTTGTAACTTTTTTGCTACACATTCAACATTACGTCCTCTCTTCCATATTGCCCCATCATCCGCAAACAGTGCCCTTCTAAAGTCACCTTTAACATTACTAAAAACATCATTTATCATAATATTAAAAAGCACCGGACTGCATACGCTTCCTTGAGGCGTTCCATTATCTATCTTATATACCCTAGAATACTCTGCTCCTATCCTAACCTGAATTGTTCTGTCAATCAGAAAGTTCATGATCCAGTTGTACAATTTACCTCCAATTCCCATACCTTCAAGTTTAATTAAAAGCCCCTCTTTCCAAAGCATATCATATGCTTTCTCAATGTCAAATAAAACTGCAATCAATACTTCTTTATTTGCTTGTGCTTTCCTGACATCAGCTTCTAGACTTAAAACAGCATCCATGGAATTCCGTCCCCCACGAAATCCACTCTGATATGGTAAGATGAGTCCTTTTGCTTCTAACATATAATTTAGCCTATATATAATCATTTTTTCCATTATTTTACATAGGTTAGAAGTTAATGCAATTGGTCTATAACTAGTTGGATTAGATTTGTCCTTTCCTGGTTTACCTACTGGTACTATAATCCCATGCTTCCATGAAGCAGGAAGTTTTCCTTCATTCCATATCTTATTGAATAGACTTAGTATAATTTTTAAAGATCTATCAGTCAAATGTTGAATCATTACATAACATATATCATCTTTTCCCGGAGATGTATGTCTAACTCCCCCTAGAGCCCTTTTCACCTCGTATAAGGTAAATTCTGTATCTAATGCATCACCAAAATAGTTTCTTTTCTGCATCACATCTGGATGCTGATTCTTACTCTGGATTCTATTCTTTTTAATACTATCAGATATAGTATCATCACTATGAACTTTAACAAACACTTCAGCTAACATTTCAGCTTTTTCATTATCGGTTACTGCAATTTTCCCTTCTTCATTTTTTAAAACTGGTATTGTCTGATTTCTATATATTCCTCCCAATTTTTTTTATTTTGCCCCATACTTCACTTATGTCAATATCTTTTCCAATCATACTACACCAATCTCTCCAGTATTTCTTTTTAGCTGCTCGAACAATTCTTCTTACTTCCGCTTGGGCTTTTTTATATTTAATGAAATCGTCAAACAAATAATTCTTTTGAAGTTTTTTAAAAGCTTTATTCCGAATTTGTACTGCATGACTACATTGTTCGGTCCACCAGGGAACTGCTTTCTTCTTTTTACATGGTCCTTTTTTTCCTATTACATTATTTGCTACATCACACAATACTTTACAAACTTGCCTATTATATTCATCAATATCCTTCACTGAATCCAACTTTATTGCTGTTAAATCTACTTCACTTAAATATTTATATGCCTCCCAATTTGCCTTTTTAAAATTCCATTTTGGAATTGAAACTACATTATTCTCTAATACACTCACACCTACCTTACATACAATCATATAATGATCACTACCCATATTATTTCCTTCCCCCACCTCCCACTCACACTTTCTTGCCAACACTTCAGAAACTAAGGTTAGATCTAAAGCTGATCCGGCTGCATGTACCAAATCAATTCTAGTATTTCTGCCATCGTTTAAACATACTAATCCATGACTATCTATTATTTCTTCTATAACATCTCCATTATGATCATTATTAATGCTTCCCCACAAAGTGCTATGGGCATTAAAATCCCCACACCAAATTATTTTTTGATTTCCTGGCCCAATTATCTTTTCTAATTCTTTACTTATTCTTCTACAAGGATTATAATAATTAATAACTTTAATTTTTTGACTCCCAACATATATATCTACCATTACTATTTCGTATTCCTCGATATAATTAATGATTGAATATTGTAATTCATTCTTAGTAAAAGTAGCCACCCCACCTCCATTCTCTACCCTTCTGTCTTTCCTAATGATGTTATATCCATGTAAAACGAAATTGAAATGCGGTTTAAGCCAAGTTTCTTGAATACAGATTATTTGAGGCTTCTTATCGAGTTGATCAATGTATTGTTTTAATTCTAACCCATTTGCTATAAGACTTCTAGCATTCCATTGCAAAATCGTTAAAACCATTATGTATTTCCACAAGGAATTTGAGTACTAGATTGAGCCTTTAGTACATTATTTATTTTTTCCAAATTTACTCCTGTTACACCCAGATATTTTTCTGCTGCTCTTATTATGATTTTGATTCTTTCTGTTCTGCTTTCTGATTGTGCGGAACAATTTATCACCTCAGCCATAAATGAAACAAATTCCATTTTTCCAACATCCGATCTATCCTCATTATTTTTCCTCTGTACAACAGTATTCCTTGCCTCTCCCTGTATCTGCTCAGTATGTTTTACTCTCTGGACTGCTTCAGCATAAGTCACCCCTTCAGATGTCCTAACATTCTGCACTTTCACTGCATGTTTGTGTGCAGAGCATCCTCCAAACCCAGCACTATGCTCACCACCACAGTTGCAACACTTTACCTTTGCTCCTTCTTCACATTTGCCATATTCATGGTTGCCCCCACATCTTGCGCTTCTTAGCTTACCCCTGCATACTGCACTAACATGTCCGTATTTTTGGCATTTGTAACATCTCAATGGTGGGGGTACATATACTCTTACAGGGTAGCAAATATAACCTATTTTAACTCTAGTAGGCATTTTTTCTTCATCAAATTGAAGCATAACTGAAGGACTATCCTTCTGTTCTTTGTTTTTAACATACTGGAGCCTTTTTACTCCAATTACCTTTCCCCCTTCAATGGATTTTTTAATTTGATCATCAGGTACTTCAGTAGGAATTCCAGTAATTACACCTCTTACCCATGGCTTTCTATTTAACATTGCGCACGACACAGTGTATCCAGGCATTGACTTTATATTCAAAGCCTTCTTTTGCTGCTTTTCATCTTTACATATGATAATCAGTTTTCCATCTCTCAAACGTTTTGCACTATTAATCTCTCCAAGCACTTTTTTCAAAGCTTTAGTCAGTTTAATTGGGTTTATCATGATGTCAGACTCTGCAAATGTCATTATCACCTTAAATTCTTCAGCATCTTTCATACCCAATTGTTCTACCTTTCCACTATCCGAATAAGATCCGTGACTATTAGTTTTCTTCCTTTTCCGATTAACTATTTTCCACCATTCATTCCCTCCATTACTCCCGCTACACGATTCTTCTTCCATTTCCAGATCGCTGCCAGAGCTAGCGTCATTTCCTGCCATTGGTGCTCCAGTCACAATCCGGTGTTGCCAGCCCCACCTCTTCCAACAGAACCAATCTCCTTCTTCTTCTTCTTCTTCTTCTTCTTCTTTGACTGTTTTATGGCGGTTGGCAAACCAGCTGGCTGGTGCATTTACCGCCACCAACTGGACAGGAGTGTGGGGCGTTGATTGGGAGTTAGTGAAAAAAAAAAGAAAAAAAATTATAATAACAAAAATGAAAGAAAAAGAAATTAAAAATTATTACCTTGATATAAGCCTATATTCTATGGAACAAACTGGTTTCTCTGAAGAAAGACATTAATATATTACAGACCCTAGAGCAGGGGTGCTCAATCCTGCTCCTGGAGATCTACCTTCCTGGAGAGTTTAGTTCCAACCCTGACCAAACACACCTGTCTGTAATTATCAAGTGCTCATTCAGATCCTAATTAGTTGGTTCAGGTGTGTTCGATCAGGGTTGGAGCTGAACTCTGCAGGAAGGTAGATCTCCAGGAACAGGGTTGAACACCCCTGCCCTAGAGTCTTTCTGTGCATTTTTTAATATATTTGTTACTGTCATGTCCTTGGTTCCTGCATTGCTTAGTGATTCTGAAAACTCCACTCTTTCCCTGTTATACTTTGTACACTGAGTACATGTTCAACTGTTTCTGGTGTTCCACACTGTGCACAGTTACCGGATTCTCTTTTGCCTATGGTGTATAATGAATGATTAAGGGATGTGTGCCCTTTTCGGAGCCTGGTTATAATAGAGCAGAGGTGGGACCAAGTCATTGTTTTGCAAGTCACAAGTAAGTCTCGAGTCTTTGCATTCAAGTCCCAAGTCAAGTCCCGAGTCAAGACAGGCAAGTCCAAGTCGAGTTGCAAGTCATCAACTTTAAGCTTCAAGTCTTAAACAAGTCATTAGTGCTCTTTGCCCAAATTAGTGCATCAGTATTAATAACCATATTAAATTTAAATTAAGACGAGACACTGCAGATGAATAGGGTAAAAAATTAACTAATAGTTATCACCTTACTCAGTTGGTAGATTACTTTGATAATTGCAAACCTTTTTTTTAATACAAGATTTCTAAAATGTTAGTTTTAAATATGCAAATTAGGCATTATTTAATAAAATATGTGCTAATTTGCATACATTTCTAGTACAAAAATCTAAACACTGGATGAAGTCAGTTTTAAAATTCTATTTATCTCATTTACTCTATGTATCTCATTTATTGAGGAATAAAATGTTGTATAAATTCAAATTATATATGAACAAATCTCTTTGTAAAAACCTTCAGGATATAGACAGGTATAATTTCTCATTTTGAGAAAACGGCCTTTAATGCATTGTAATTGAATCTATTGAAACAAATTTACACCAGTATTTTTTTGTGGATGTTTTCAGTCCACTAGTCTAAAAAAACTCTTTATGAAAACCCAAAAAGCCCAAAATCTCAAACTTCATAGGTGTATGAAAAAACAGCATTTTTGCCTGCAGTGTCTCCCCTTAATTTATATCAGGAAGGCAGGTAGAATATATTTGACATAGCAGTTCAATTTTATGCAAGATGGATGCCTTTAACTACTCAAGTTAAATTTAAGGATTGTGCCAAAATAGGACAAGCATTGAAGAAAAACACTATTTTATTAATAAAAGAATATCAAAGACAAAATAATTACATAGAAATAACTTTCTTGAAGACCTATATTTGTAATATATTCTGACAACATATATATATATATATGTCCATTGTCCAACGAGTCTGTACTAGCTAGTTAAGGTAATGAACCACATGTGTAATTACAGTAAACACTCTCAACTTACCTCTGTCTATGGGTCTTCAGATGCCTCACAAAATTGGACGTCGTTGACAAAGCGTCTGTTATTTTTGAACCACAGGTTCTACATATTGCAGTTCTTTTGTTTCCTTTGATAATCTTTAAATCCAAATGCGATCACTTTAGGTACCATTTTGTCCGAACTGTTGAACGCGCGATCTTCAAACTTACTTAGTGGAAGCTGATTGGTTGATTGGTTGTGAAACGCAGATTTACAATGAATTATTATTTTTTTTTTTACAATTAACTTTTCATGACATATTTTTTTCCACACGTAAGTTAAATTACCCCTCAGTTAAATTATAATATTTTAATTGC
Organism: Cirrhinus mrigala; assembly: GCA_036247105.1. Classification (NCBI taxonomy): domain Eukaryota; kingdom Metazoa; phylum Chordata; class Actinopteri; order Cypriniformes; family Cyprinidae; genus Cirrhinus; species Cirrhinus mrigala. The sequence continues at coordinate 68,810 of JAMKFB010000264.1, read as the reverse complement.
TGTAATTTTGTGAATGATTTTCATCCATATGTCCATGACGACGTATCAAGTGACACATGAATGCTACAACAAAAAAATTAAATAAAATAAAATAAATAAAACGCAAAATATTCAATATTCAGACTCTCAAATATATGTAAATAAATGTAAGGTAATGTACATAGTTGATCGCTAAATCACGCTGCAAACTGGATTACATCATTCAATTATCCTGAAAGAAATTAAAGTGAAAAGGGAGAAAAATTTATAATATTTAATTGTTGCATATACAATAATCATTTGGTTAAAGAAATACTTCAATTCAAATTTTTTTAAAGGATCATTATTGCCTTGCCCACTTCAGACATTAATGTTCAATTAGCTGCAGTTTGCAAGGGTTTATCTAATAATTCTGTTTCACTAAACTTTAAACCTTGATTAAAAATAAGCAGGTTTACATTTAACCCATCATTTTGATCATGGATTTAAGTTATACTTATATTTAAGATTTAGGATTTAAAGATAACTTTAGTCCTGTTGCACCATAACTTTAAACTCCGTTTTAAATGGAATTAAATAACGAATGATTATGCAATAACTTTAAACTTAAGAGGTTTAGGCTAAATAAAATAAAATGCACATGCAATTAAAATATGTGACTGAGAGAGAGGTCTGACAAAAACCCGTTTTAGCGAGGTGTTTATTATAAATTATAAATAAAAATGAAAATTGAACCACATAGCGCTTTCAGAGTGCAAGGGTTGTGGTGGGACATCATGCCCGGGATGTGGATGTCGAACAAACAAAAGAAGTGAGGAATGTGTTTAACATTTAACAGCAGCAGTCACGGTGATGATGAGGCGAGCACCAGTGATCACGACCACGCCTCTCGTTTCTCATGCCCGCGTTCTGTGTGTCTGCTGGGCGGCGATCAAACAGACAGGACAGCGCTGTCAGCAGCGGAGATAGTTAAGCCCAATGGGTCAAGTGCACGTTGCAGGGATCCGTCTACAGTGAAAACGACTCTAATCATATAGTCTTTCCGAGTCACAGGGCTCAAGTCCAAGTCAAGTCTCGAGTCATTGCTGTCAAAGTCTAAGTCGAGTCTCAAGTCTTCTTTAATTATGTCGAGTCGAGTCGCAAGTCATCAAATTTGGGACTCGAGTCTGAGTCGAGTCTCGGGTCATGTGACTCGAGTCCACACCTCTGTAATAGAGTCCTCCTTTCTACTTCCATAGCTATTTCTCTCAGTGCCCACTTTGCTTTGAATATTATATAAATGTCTCCCTTTTGTCTCGTTGTCCCATTTCTTTTGCCATATTCTGTTTAAAGCTGATTTAATTATTCCCTTAATTTCCATTTTACTCAGAGGGATATTGATGTCTATCTCAGAGTGCTTTAGAGACCTCTTGGCTAAATGGTCCACTTCCTCATTGCCTTCTACCCCCACATGTGCTGGAACCCATAAGAAGGAAATGCTCACTCCTACACTGTAAAAAAAAAATGTAATTTTACGGAAAATAACTGATTTTTTCAGGTTGTTTTCTTTTATTTTGAATTGTAGTCAAAACTCTGTAAAACTATCTCTAAATTAAAAACTTGGCTGTTATTTTAAGTATTATGACATTAATGACAAATTACAGCAATTCACATTTTTATACAGAACAACTGCTGTTTTTGTATACAGTATGTTTTCTGTTTTCTTAAATTACAAACAAATAATGTAAAATTACAAAAAAAATCTGTAATTAATACAATAACAAATCCGTTAGATGATAAAACGGTCAAATGACTGGCAGTAAAGTAAAATCTCCTTATTTAAATAAGCTGACAAACACTGTTATTTTACAGGTATTTCCTGAATTTAATGATCAAAAATGGTCAAATGACTGGCAGCACAGGGTGCCAAACAAAAACCTTAAAATTAAAGTCAAATGTCATTATATAAATAAGTTAACAACACTGTTAATTTACAGGTATTTCCTAAATTATTACAAACAAACACCTTCACTGTGAAATTAATTAATTAATTACTTAAACATCACATGGCTGACAGCAACAGAACATGAAACACTAACAGATCTCTCTAGATCTCAGCATCTAGTCTGACTTTATTTCTTTCATACAAAGCTTCTTATTGAGAATTAACAGAGGTTTAGATGTTAAAGTTTTTATTGAAAATAAAGTTTGAAGTCACCATTGTGGAGATAAGCATTTGCTTTAGTTAGGCTCTTGACCCTTAACATTATAATTTTAGGTTTTCTTTGGATGTTGTAACTATGTGTTTCTAAAGCACATTTGTTGGAACAAAAGCCTGTGGAGGAAGACTGTTCAGACAAAGCATGGTTAACATTTTATTGATCATACTAACCAAGCTCACTGAATGCATCAAGAATATTATTGCTGAATATGTTGGCTGTAAGTTTTGCAGTTTTATGATGTTATGACAATCAATTTTTTAAAAGTATTATTACTATTATTTCTTCTTATAAATTAAGCGCATTGAACTGAGACTTTTTGATGCACACAAACATCAAGAATTAGCACATGGATCTCAACAATGATGACAATCAACAAAAAGCTTGTTTTGTGATGATCAGGGCTTGAATAGTTTGTCAGTTGTCACCAGTGTTGAGATTCATATCCATATTCTTGACTAAATAATTTTCGCAAAAAAAGTTTTCTCAAAGTAGCAACACAAGATTGTATGACTACAACAAGAAACTAATTAACATGCTCTGATATTTGATTTCTGCTGAGGTCAGTGAATCAAGTCTCTCCATATGATGGCAAGGTCACGCATAGCACAAAACCAACTTTGTCTGATCAGACACTATCTTGCTGGTTTTTCAAAAACAAATGTGCTTTAGAAATGCACCATTACAGAAAAAAAGAAAAGGCTATTAAGAAAATCAAGAGCACAACTAAAGCAAATGCTTATCTCCACAACGGTGACTTCAAACTTTATTAATTTCAATTAAACACCAATATCTAAACCTCAGTTAATTCTCAATAAGAAGTTTTGTATGAAAGAAACAAAGTCAGACTGGTTCGTATTAAGTGAAGATGCTGAGATCTACACACATCTGTTAGTGTTTAATGTTCTTGTGGGATTTAAAGTGTTTCTGTTGTCTGATTTTAGTGGGTTACCATTGTGCTGATGAGTAGAGCATGTGCTTTAGTCCAGGAGAAGACAAAAAACTGTTGATGTTATGTTGCATGTCATTTAGTTTAAGGGCTGTAGTTGTTGATGCAGTGATAGTTAGTTTTTGTGTGTGTATTATTGTTGGCTAGTGATTAACTGCAAAAAAAACTTAGTTTCACAGAGAATGTTTCATGATGATAATCCAGACAATACCTGTAAAATAATTTTATAAAAGAAAAAAATATTTAAGAAAATTTAGGATATTTGATCTTAATTTTACAGTTTTTCTTTGGAAGCTGCTTCTGCCAGTCATTGACAGTTTTTTAAAAAACGGTCTTTAACCATTATTTCCATTAATTGTTGTAACGCCACACCAGCAGAGGGAGCCCTCACCCATTGACTGCCTGCTGCTGCTCCCTCTGCTGCTTCTCTGGTAACTTCCTGTTTGGTGGCCTTAAAAGGAGGCCTGTCACTACCTGATCTGTACTGGAAACACGATTTGTACTGCGCATGTGTGGAAATGCGTCAACTTCCGGGTCTGGAGTATGACGAAACACTTTACGGCAGTTCCGCGTATATATATATATATATATATAATTAACATTTTGCAAACAGCATCTGACTTTACAAAACAAATTAAGGTACAGTGACTAAAACAATCTATTGCGAGGGATTAAGTGTATTTTAAACAAAAAAAAAAGTGTAAGTTAGACATAAAATAAATGAATACATAATAACTAAAATAAAAAAAATTAAAATACAACACTAAATAAAAACAAAATAATGATAAAACAAATAATGTTGTAGAAAAAAATATATAATACTGTTGTCTTAATACTAATTAACCTTAATAATAGTATAATTAGTGATATAAATACACGTTTTTTGGTAAAGTATATCAATTAAATTATATTGATTAAATTGAGTAATTTATTAAATTGGCACAATAAAATTGATTATATAAAATTAAATACATAAATAAAATTTAAAGTTTACATTTGCCAGACCCATTTGGGTAATCCAGATGTGTATATAAATGTTTTAGTTTTCTAAAGATATGTTCTACTTAATTCAGCATGCTTTATAAAAATGTCTGCATTTAGGAAACACACAAGATACTTATTTATTCATTCAATTTATTTATTGATAAATGTATTAATTCCATCAATCCTTCATGCATGTTCAACTTAACTGTTCTACTTATTTCAACATACTTTAACAAATGTCATCTGAAAAAAAAAAAACAATATTCATTTATTTACTCAATGAATTCACTGCTTCCATTCTTCATTAATTCATTCCTTCCCTCCCTCAGTCTTTCTCTCTAACCCACTCATTCGTCTACTACAATTTCTGACTGAGGAACATGGCATTGACCTTCAGGCCTTGTTCATCGACACAGTATGACAAAAATGTTTCCATGTCACATTGAGACTGAAATATAAACAAAAAGGCATCCTTTGCCTCAGGGAATTCACTCCCCTGGGCCTTCCTGAGCGCATTTTGTTGATCTTCACTGTTCATCTGTAGAAAAGCAGGCTCTGTCACCTCACCACGGAATAAGTCTCTGTGATCGTTTACCCAGTACCAAGCTTTATGAAGGTCTCTTACAATGGGTGGCTGTTGCACCCGGTGAAGAGTGTTATACTGGTGAACAATATAATATAATATAAATAATGGCACAAACAAATTAAACTATTTATCCAGCTTGCATTGCAACTGCTTGATATATGACCAAAATCATCTTTATCAGTGTCCTCTTCAACCACAACTCTTCTGCTGGTTGACAGTCTGGTGGTAGATTTTGACACTCTAAGAACAGGCTCAAGGGTTCCCTGAAGGAGCTGGGATGCGTCTTCTGTCCAGTGAGCAAATCTCTGTCCATGCCTTAGTAAAATATGTAAATGTATACACACTCTATTTGATTTATACATCATCTGAAAGCTGAATAAATACACTTTTCATTGAAGTATGGTTTGTTAGGATAGGACAATATTTGGTCGAGATACAACTATTTTAATATCTGGAATCTGAGGGTACAAAAAAAAAAAAAAAAAAAAAAAAAAAAAACATTGAGAAAAATCAACTTTAAGGTTGTCCAAATAAAGTTTTTAATATATATTACTAGTCAAAAATTAAGTTTTGATATATTTACAGTAGGGATTTAGGGGACTTAATTTCCTAATGATTTTTGCCATAAAAGAAAAATCTATAATTTTGACCCATACAATGTATTGTTGGCTATTGCTACAAATATACCCCAACGACTTAAGACTGGTTTTGTGGTCCAGGGTCACATTTGTATAACACCTTTCTAGTATCATCTTGCCAACAGTGACTTAATACAGGTGAGATACTGAAATTTTATCTGTAGAGTCTGTCATACCCTTCTAGGCAAAACCTCTCCATCAACTGAATGCACCACCACTGGCGAATCAATGGCACATCTTCCTAAAAGAGTGCAAAACACACACACAAAATTACACGTAACAGTAGTTTTATGGTATACTTGTGTGAAAATCTCTCTTACCTCTGTGAATGTTAATGGGCAGGATGTACAGGTACTGAGAGCATACTGTGAAATACAAATAACACTGTAAGACTTTGATTTTATTATTTAACAGCTTTGACAGATCAAACATTCTTACCATCAGCATGTAGATGCCACAGGAATTCCCTGCACACTGTTGAGGAAAACACTGGAAAAGGTGCATCCACAGTTAGTTTTGAAAACAAATGCTAGCTTGTTTAAACATGTATATAAAAAAAGAAGTTACAAATCCATCCCTCACAGGTCAGTTTGAATGAATGAAGGTCACATACCCACACACACAAATATAACATACACATGGTCACTTTGTCTTTTGTTGACTTAGTTAAAATTGAGTGCTGTGTTGGAGACCAATAAGTTTATATAATATTTATATTTTTAAATATATATTTATTACATATTTATGAAATTGTATGAATATACGTATGTTAAGATTAAAATTGCAAATATATATTAAATTTGACTGCAAAAAACAAAAAACAAATTCAAGCTTCCAATTTAAGTTTACATGTTTCACTTAGTTTTACTCAGTTAAGAATCTCCATAGGATCCTATAGGCCAGCTGTTCCAAATCCTAGTCCTCTCGCCCCCCGCTCTGCATATTTATTATGTATCTCTTATGACATACCACGTTTGTTCTATTGGACCGTAAGCGCCCTGCGAAGTGGACATCACCAGATATTTCGCCATGATTCCAGATATATGTTCCATTCAAAGTCCATTACAGTGTGCAAGACGTGAATTAAAATTCACGTAAATGCATTCATTTACAGAGGTATATTATGTCACACTTCGGTGCAGGGGTGCAGTGGAAATCCATGAATTGTTGGGGGGGGTGCACGGACTGGGATCAGGAACCGCTGCTATAAGACCCTCTAATGGCAGCAGCCATAAAAATCCAATTTGAAGTATTTTATGGAAAGATTTATGGGAGGAGAGGATGAAGTTTAAATTAGCATTGCACAATTTCATCAGTTTACACATACCTCAAGGTCTCTTCCTAATTTTTCAGTCCAGGCTCCTGGGTCAATTAAAGTTGCAATGTGTCTGGAATTCCAAAGAAAACACAAAATACATGTGTAATTAAATCTGTTCTGTACCTCGAGATTGAGGCTCTTTGATGAACTTTTAAAGCCTGAGAACAAAGGCTCTTATACGAACTTGAAGCCTGAACAAGGCTCCTTTTGGAAGTTGTAACCAAATAACACGCCTGGAACAAGGCCAGTAAATGAATTATCTCAACCTAAATATGGTTCTGTAAGTCTCATCTCCAAAACCATCAGGGCGAGGAGAATCAAGAAAAAGTATCTCCCTCTTAGCTACAAACAAAGCCTGCAATCAATGGATATTTTGTCAATATCCACAAAAATCGAACTCCCTAACCGTACCTGTTGAATTTAAATATAATACAGCTAGAAAGATTATAAAAAGAAACTCAACACAGAGCAGATAGTGATCAGCTTCATCCGCCTGCCTGCTCCAAGCTGGAAATAGTATGACATCCTTGGACCTCACGTTTTCCTAATAGTATTGTGACAAAATAATATAATACGCATGCACAAAAATAACAAAAGCAAATACATTTGTGCCTGTTCCCGCTAGAGCTCTTTCTCTGTTGATGAGTACATGACAGCAAAAAATAAATAAATAAATAAATAAAATATTAAAAAAAAAAAAAAAACTTACAGGCAAACAATGTATTGGGTCCACATCTTTTTCTTTCCAGGTGGGAACAGCATAGAGGTCCACAATGTGAACATTTTTTCCCTTGTGGAAAGAACATAAGTTATTAAACATGCATACTTCTAAATAAATACTTTTAAAGAAGATATAATAGTATAAAATACATGTCTTTGCGCAGCTTCTTCCACAATCCTGAGACAGGCATTTCCGATCTGAAATTAATTGCAGAACGATTACATTCCTGTGAAAGCTGCCATATGTAATATTATGCATTATCTAGAAATTTGTTTTTTTGTGCAGTAAATTAACCCTTTAACTGTCACTCCCATTTTTGAACATAAACTTGAAAATGCATTTTCCACTTTCCAATGCACTTTCCATTCATGAACAAACATTTTTAATATGATTTTGATATGCATTTTCCATGGTAATGCAATGTCTGATTTTATAATGGCTTTCAAAGGATGTATTTTGAGAATTTAGGTTTACAATTGATATATACTTTCTTATGATTTCTAAAGCGTGATAGGGAAAAAAAGGCAATGAAGAAAATCGTTTTATGACAAAGGTCAGAACTTCTGTTAGGATGTAGATTTTTGAGGTGCACTCGTCATAAATTAATCCATTACTTTTCGTACATCATTTGAACTTCCGCATATAGATAAGCCAGATCAAAAACTTCCAGTATTATGTAATTTGATGTCATGATATACAGGTAGAAACTCTTAGGCAGACCCTCACAGAAACCTCTCCTTCCTCGTTCTTGTCAGAAACGGAGAAACAAAATAATTGCAATCACAGCAACTGATGACTGTGGCATTAATTTACATCATCATGTTATTTAACAACATTTAACACATAATTTTATATGCTGAACCTGGTAATCCCAAAAGAGTACCTAGACACATAACTGTATATTTAAATGCTGACAAATACAGATTATCGTAACTGTTTAGGCTAATGTTAGCTAGCTAGCAATGTTATCTCGTAAACATTGTAATGGTATTCTCGATAATCGATAACCTGCCTTCATAGTCACGAACACATATTAAACATTTATGATATTTTAAAGCCTTTATTTCTTAAATCTTCAGCTGTGAAATTAAATTTACTTGAAAGATTCACTTTTCATTCATGAAGATGACATTAAAAAAAATGCCAAAGATGTGTCTCCCAAAAAACTTAAGACTTTTAAAGATGAAAATGACATGAAATTAGCATTATATCCTGGAAATGACAGAAGATGATCACTCATTAGCTCAGTTGTAATTTCAACTGCCTAGGTTTTTTTTTTTTACTTCTTGTTTTAGGATTCATTTAAAAAAAAATACAAAATAAAAAATTATATATATATATATATATATATATATATATATATATATATATATATATATACACACACACTATTATAAGAATTTTCAGTATTTTACTGTAGTTAAGTAAGCCTAAAGCAAATGCACAAATGCAGGAAATCACAAAGTCTCATGTTTTTTTATAAAATAAATGATATCCTTTTTTTTATTGAAATCCTTAACTAGTTAACATCAAATTAAGTTCTTTATTAACGGTATACAATTAAATACTACAAAACTACATTTTAAAAGTTTTATCTTTAACTGTAGAAGCTACTCAATATATTCGGCCAACACATACTTTTTGCTGCTGTAGTTTTGTTACTCTGAATTTACTCTGAATCACTTAATGCTGTTTTGACATTAGCTTCTCAGACGTTTTGTTTCAACCATTGCTAGTCATCACTGCCAATCATAAAGATTCACAGAACATTACAATTTACACTCACGTTTGTCATTCCTGAGAAAAGTATGTGGACATTTGGTCCTCACATACAAACAAAAATTTTCTTCAGATTGTTAATGGACAACATACATGTAGACCATTAGTAACAACAGGAATTACAAAATTAAAAATAATGCAATATTTCTGAATCTAGCATTTAATTTCAAACTGTTCTATACAGATTTTATCAAACACTTACTTTTCAATCTGTAGTATGTCCTCAGTCTTGACACATTGACCTTCTGACAAGTTGACCCTTTCACAATAGTGGCGACCCCCTTGGAAGAGATACTGGCAACAGTATATGGTCCTTGGTGCTGACTTGTAAATGTGTCTCCTGTTCGTTGTCTCTTGGGATCCCGTGAGAGCAGAACATCATCTCCGGCCTGAACTGAGCATACTCGCACAAACTTGCGTTTGCGATTTTGGAATGTCTTTTGTTGCATGCTCTGTGCTTTCTTTATGTTGTGAGGAACCTACAAATAAAGAACAGTACCCATAATTAAAACTCATTGAAAACCCATACAGAACTCTCTGTTCTCTTGATGCGATTTTTTAAAACCAACAAATCAATGGAGTTTCAGTCCAGCCAAGATAGAACAATAAGATGGAACAAGGTTTAATCATTACAATGTAACAATGAGTGAGGGAAAGTGACTTCACATGAAGGTTCAATTGCTTCTATAACTAGAGAGCGATAAAGCAAAATCATAGAAAAAAAATACATAGATCAGCCTATGCCTAGGTATAATTCTGATTCACTACTTCATTTACCTTTATTATTGCAATACAAACCGTTTCATTGAGAAGTTTCATCTTATTGACTCTGGCGTCAATGTCATCTTCAGGGTCAGCAACTACAAAATCATCTCCGATGGGACAGGCATTCATGACCTCTGGCAGACGTGGGTGTCGATGGAAGAGGAGGAAGTAGGGACTGTGTCTAGTCGAGTACTGATCACATAGGAAGCGTCCCATTAACTGATATATTTGTATTAAAGGGAAAAACTCCACTCTTTACATTAAATAAATTCACCAATTCAGTTTTACCATTGACAACTGACTACAGATATTATAAATATAATAAGTAAGCATGTTAAGACAAAACCTGCTTTGCAGTGTTGATTCCATACACCACAGCAGGAAGGTGGAGGTCCCAGTCATTGTGGTTGTCGTTCACATACTTCCTGAGAGTACGCTTGATATTCTGATTTGTTCGTTCGTCCTGTACATATCAATACATTAATAAAGTTGATGAATAACCATAAGGCCACAATCTTTACTTACTGAACTGGTATCCAAAGAGTTACCTGCCCATTGGTTTGGGGATGGTAAGCACTGGAGACAGCATGTTTGATTTTAAGCATACTAAAAATGCTGCCATTGAGCTGCAGAGGGATCATAAGTTAAATTTGCAAGACTGGAGTAACTATAGACAACTATTTAGATGGGACCTTGGACCACAAAATCAGTCATAGGGGTACATTTTTTAAATTGAAAAAATTACATCTACGTATGCATCATCTGAAAGCAGAATTAATAATGTATGAGATAACCATTTGAAAATCTGGAATCTAAGGGTGCAAAAACAAAACAAAAAAAATCTAAATATTGACTTAACTTTAAAATTGTCCAAATTAAGTTCTTAATGCATATTACTAATCAAAATTTTTTTTATATACTTATGGTACGAAATTTACTAAATACCCTAATTGAACATGATCTCTACTTAATATCCTAATGATATTTGTCATAAAAGAAAAATCAATAACTTTGACCCATACAATGTATTGATGGCTATTGCTACAAATCTACTTGTGGTACCTACAGCTGGGTTTGTGGTCCAGGGTCACATATGTTGAGCCAAGAGCAGAGGGAAAAACATAATTTCACATTTACAAAACTTCACCTTGCAGACGAACTCCTTCCCTTGGTCTGTAATGATTTTCCTAACCATGCCGAACATGTATAACTTTGTGGTTATAACTGCAGACACCTCAGCTGCTGTCTTAGATTGCATAGGTTCTGCAATCACCCACTTGGTGTACAGGTCAGTCATAGTAAGGATAAACTTCTTGTTGCGCGCTGTTTCTGGCAGCGGTCCAATCAAATCCAAACCAAGCACCTCCAAAGGTTCTTTTACCTGCATGGCACAAAATTAGCATCAACCAAATGCCGGTAAAACTGTACACAAGATTGATACTAGCTTGTGGAGTCTTATCAGTTTGCTAAAACATTGTAAGCTGTACGTTGATGGAATGCAGGACTGGCACAACTGTCTTGATGGGGTCATTTAACTGGCAGCGGTGACAGGATCTGACCTAAAAGGCAACACAAAATGTCCAGAAAAATATTCAGTTGATACAAGCTGGTGATGACAATTAATATAACTTCTAATTCAAGGAGGTATCTAACAATCAGACGTGACAAAAGTAGATACAGTAAGTTAAGATACTTATATTGTAGTACAAGTGTGCTGCGAGTACCACTAAATTAAATATAAATTAATGTCAAAACACAATACTGCCGTGGCAAAGGCAAAAGACCGTAACATCGATTTTGCTCAAAAATGAGTTATTGATATTTTTGGCACATTCAAGACATCTTTTATCATGTATATAAGTATCTTGAGTCAATTTAGTTGTTTTTCTGAGAAAATGATCGTCTTAACCGTAACTTCAAAACCCCCTGAAGAAACCACCGTAAACACCAGTTACCACTCTTTCACTTTGTTTGGAACACTCAAATTGAGTTACGGCATTATTCCTTTGTTTCGCAGTGCACCCATATGAAGTTACGGTGCCAGCTTGGAGTTATACAGTGTTTTTCCTTTTGTTTTACTGTCCATTAAAGTCTGCTGTGTTTTAATAATAAACTTGCATACTTTCATACATTTGATCTGTCACTGAAGCATTAGACAAATTAATTAGATAGATAGCGATCGGCCAAACAGCTCCATATAGTAACGCACTGTAAAGAGATCAACATCATGGCATCAAGGCAACATCATGTAATCTTGAACAATCTTTAAAGATTTTTGTTTGTTTGTTTTGTTTTTTCCTTGTTATAATGCAAGGAAAATTTTCCTTGTAGCATGATCAATTATAAAATCAGTAGGCTACTAACAGTTTGCAGTTAAATCCATATCTTACCTTTTCTTGTAACCCAATAAAATCAATCCACAAGCATTCTGACCATTCCTGCTTGCTGGCATTCACATAAATCCACAAGTCGTTCTTTTAGGTTCAGCTATTTAATTCAAGTCAATATAAATGCAATTATGCCATGTCTAGCATTCTCTTACGTTACTGAGCATAGCGAAGCATTGGTACTCAGGCTCCCTCTAGTGGTATGCAAAGGAAATTACTGCCTTTTGCCTTGGTGAGACTGCTCACTTTTTGCAGACACTGCAAAGGCAGAGTACAGTAACTTAAACATAGGGGTAAAAATCAAGTTTGAGCTCACAATTTTTTAATGTAAATAATTTTCATTACTAAAACATTTATTTGCCAAATTTCCTACCTATAATTAATTTTTCTCAATTTCACACTCTAGCAAGGTCTTTTGCCTTTGTATGGCAGAATACATTTAATCTTTATTTGAGTAAAGTTTTTTTTTTTTTTTTTTAACATTTATGTACAGTCCAGTTTTTATTTAACTTTTAGGACCAAAACACATTTTAATTTAATCTTTATTTAAGTTTTTTATTTACCTGCTTGTAAGCACTATGCAGTGTTAATGTTCAAACTGTATTTACAATGTTAAAGTGGCTGGCAACAACAAATATTCTAATCAAGAAAAAAACTGTCTCATTTTTTAACTGTGCAGAGGGGTAGTTGAATAGTTAGGCCTACTGTATTTTAATGTTGGAGAGCCAAATATCTTCAGAGGTGGTACTTGGTATAAAAAGTTTGAGAACCACTGTTGGAGTACATTACCCATTCTTTCACATCCTGGATGATTGTAGGCCAGTAGTAAGCGGCAATAACCCTATTTTGAGTGCCTCTGACGCCACAGTGATTTCCCGTCCCAGGGTTATTGTGGCACTCCATAAGAACAGACCTCTTCTCCTCCTCTGACAGGACAACTAGCCTCATGTACTGCCTACTGGGGCCAACATAGAAGAGTCTGTCATCTATTTTAACAGGAAAAAAGAAAAAGTCAGATGTTGCAATTCAAAGTAAAAAGAAAAAGATCAAATTACTACCTGATATCTGACAAATTAAACTGTCACGAAAACGAACTAGTTTTACTACAAATAAAACAAAACAAAACAAAAAAAACATGGTTATTATAGTTAAACCATTGTAACCACAAATTTACCATAATTAACCACACATGAACCATAGTAACTATACTATACTATATATACACTAACTACAGTTTAACCATATTTTTATTTAGTATAAAAAACATGGTTACTACACTTACACTTTTACTACAATAAAACCATGGTTACTTTTCGTAAGGGATTACTGTCACTCTATATTAATATCAAAATACAGGAGCTGAACACGCACAATAACGTAGCTTGATATTTTAAACAACATTTGTAATTAATAAAGTACATGGCCCAGGCTGTACCAGACAGTCAATTATCTTTTTTATTTTGAAATGTCTCATACTTATACCTACCTTTGATGATAAAATTCGGAGACACCCGTCTCACCTTCTGACGATTGGTAGAACTGTCAGGAATTTCTCCTTTCAAGAGAAACCTTTGAAGCTGTGTGTAAAATGCAAAAGAATCCATATCACTAGAAGACGTCGTAAAAATTTGGCGGTGACAGGAAGTGGCAGCAAGCGTGCACATGCGCAGAGCAAAACTTGTGTTTCCGCACATGCGCAGTACAAATCGTGTTTCAGGTACGGATCGGGTAGTGACAAGGCCATTTACAAACAGGCCCTGGCGAAGTATTGTTTTGCTCATGTGGACTCTACCAAGCGTTTTCCTGTTTTCATTGCCCTGTTTTTTGATTATCACGGTTTGGTTTCTTGTCATAGTTTTGTCTTTGTTTTTGCCACAGTTTTGCCTCGTTCATTGCCATAGTTCTGTCTGGTTTCATTTCCTTGTTTATTTGTTACTTTTCGGACTGCTCTCTCTGGTTTTGGACTCTGCCTGTTTATTGGATTTACGCTCTCGCCTTGCCCTGGATATTACTGTTTGTTTGGTTATCGACCCTGCCTGTCTTGACTACGATCTGTTAATAAAGCTCGCAATTGGATCTTACACGCTTCCCAGAGTCCTCATTACAATGGTAAACTTTTGGCACCCTGTGCTGCCATGCATTTCACTGTTTTTTTACGTTTAAATTTTTTACAGTGTATTCTACATATTCTGTAGAGATGTTGTAAGATTTCGCAAATGATGTCTTGCCTAGATGCAGATTTTCCACTGATTAAGCTCATCAGTGCTGAGTATGAATCAGAGCAAATTACCACACGCATCGGATGAACTTTTTCCACCCACTGTTAAAATTCCCAAAACCTCTGCTGTGTATGCACGTCCTGATTTTGCGGAGTTAGATGTTAACATTTTAATTCAAAAATTTAATCTTGACCACATCCCTACACTTCAACCTTACCTTACCCATGAGGAATTCCTAAAATTAGAGGAAATGATAGATGAATGACACTGATGTACAAGCACCAAACACTGATTGTAAGCCTAAACCTCACAAAAACTATAAACTTTTTTTTTTTAAATCTGATTGGTTAATCACAATGTTGTTCCAGGGTCAACAAAGATGTTGATCCAGGAACATGTCGTACTTGGTAAAATCAGGTTCTGCGCTGTGTACACTGAAGCATGATCTGTAATTCTTTTTCCAATACTGTACTTGATATGGGGGATGAAAACTGCTGCTGCTGCACGCCCTGATTCTGGATTCTTTGATCCATCAGTAAATATTTGAATACTATTGTAATATTTCTGAAATAGATATTGATTTACTACTATATCCTTTGATACCCAGACTTCCTTTGATCTCAGTTTATTTTGCAATGACAGGTCTACATCTGGTTTGGGAAAAACCGAGGAGGAATTGAAGGTATCACCACCGTAGGACTAATGTTTATTTTAGTTATTCCTATTTCCTGGGCTTCTTTTTCGACATTCCATCCAAAGCTATTTATTTGTTTTTTCTCGTGTTCCCAGCTTTTCTCTAGGACCTTTTTTACTGGGTGGTTTTCAATGTGTCCCTTAATTGTACTCCAGTAAGTCATTTTTAGTTTTAGTCTCCTAATTTCCAGGGGCATTTCTGCCATTTCTATCTGTATTGCTGGAATAGAGGATGTCCTGAATACTGGACAACATTTATTTTCTTTAAGGCGGATACTGGTGCTGAACTATATACTATGCAACCATAATCTATTACAGGTCTGATCACTGCACAGTATACTCTTTTTAGTGACTGACGACTCGCGCCCCAATCTACTCCTGCCAGACATCTTAAAATGTTTACTCCTTTTTTACATTTATCTATTATTTTCTTTATGTGACTTCCAAATGTAAGTTTTGAATCCATCCACAATCCCAGGAATCTAATTACTGAAACCTGTTCTAAAGTTTGATCATAGAGATTTAATCTTATTTTTGGGCTTATCCTCTTTTTTGAAAAACAAATGACTTGTGTTTTCTCTACTGACTTCTTCTACTGCTTTCTGCATGCTCCTTTCCACAAATTTAACATTTCTTCCTCTTTTTCACAAAGCGCCATCGTCTGCATATAGCGATTTTCCTACACCTTGTGAAAGATATCGTTATTCATTATATTAAATTGCATCGGACTACAGACATTACTTTGCGGTGTACCATTATCTATTCTGTATATATTTGAGTAACGTGACCCAACCCGGACCTGTATTGTACGATTCATTAAGAAATCCATTATCCAATTGTATAATCTACCTTTAATACCAATTTTATCTAACTTAATTAATAGTCCCTCCTTCCACAACATATCATATTCTTTTTCTACATCGAAAAACACCCCTATTAACACTTCCTTATTTATAAAAGCTTTTCTTATTTCTGATTCTAGGCATATGATAGAATCCACTGTGTTGCGACCTTTCCTAAAACCACTCTGATGTGGGTATATTATACCTGTTTTTTCTATTATATAATTTAGTCTAGCTATTACCATTCTTTCCATTATTTTGCACAAGTTTGAAATTAAAGCAATCTGTCTGTAATTAGCTGCTACAGAATGATCTTTCCCAGGCTTGGCTATAGGGATAATTACTCCATGTTTCCAGGAGGAAGGTAACTTTCCAGATTCCCATATTTTATTAAATAGATGTAATATTGTATTCAAAGAGATATCTGATAAATTTTTTATCATTTCATTACATATTTCATCCTTTCCTGGGGATGTATTACTTAAACCTAAGATTACCTGCTTAAGTTCATAGAAAGTGAGATTTTCATCTAAGATGCATTCAGAAGATCTTCGTTGGATTAAGATGTCAGGATTATCTCTCATTACTCGTTCTCTATGTTTTATCATGTCCTCTGAGACGTTATTGTTGCTATGTATCTTCACAAATGCTTTTGCAAGTACCTCTGCCTTTTCACTTTCAAGTGTTATACATTTCCCTTCATCCACTATTACAGGAATATTCCTATACCTATTAATCCCTCCCATTTTCCGAATCATGTTCCATAACTCACTTATATCTACTCGTATACCAATTTCATTACAGAATTGTCTCCAGTACTTTCTTTTAGCAGCTCTAATTACTTTCCTAACCACAGCTTGAGCTCTTTTGTATAATATTACATCCTGAAATAAATATGTTTTCTTCACCTTTTTAAATGCTTTTTTTCTATTTAAGATCGCCTCACTACATTCTTCTGTCCACCATGGTACACTTTTCCCTTTTCTTTTCCTGGAGCTTTTTCCAATTACCTCCTCATCTGTACTACAAATAATTTCCTTTATTATATCATTTAGCTCCTCAATATTCACTATATCACGATTAATCCCTATTATTTTGGATTCACTTATTTCCTTAAATTTTTCCCAGTCTGCTGTTTTAAATTTCCATCTTGGAGCTATATACATTTTACACTGTACCAATTCAATTCCAATAAGGCATCTAATAGGGTAGTGATCACTACCTATTGTTTGATCTAGCACTTCCCATTTACACTTCCTAGCCAAACCTTGTGATACAAGGGTTAAATCTATTGCTGACTGATGACCACGAACCACATCTATCCTTGTTGGGCTTCGATCATTTAAGCATACTAACTCGTTATCATATAATATGCTTTCCATAATATTACCATTATGATTATTACATTCACTACCCAATAGCGTACTATGCGAGTTAAAGTCCCCACACCACACCAATTTGGAATGTCCCTCACCACCAACTTTTTGTATTAAATCTTTTTTAATTGTAACACATGGATTATAAAAATTGATTATTCTTATTCTTATACTCTGATTTGCTGAATACACATCTATCGCTATAGATTCCACTTCTTCATTTCCATTAATCTCCCTAAATTCTACTCCTTGTTTAACTAAAGTCACTACTCCTCCTCCATTACTCGTTTTCCTATCTTTCCGTACTATTGAATATTCAGGGACTGTAAATTTTAAATGAGGTTTCAACCATGATTCCTGAATACATATGATATGTGGTTTTTCTTAATGTTCATCAAGATACTTTTTAAATTCCTGGCCATTTGCTATTAGACTTCTCGCGTTCCATTGCAATATTATTAATACCACTATGAGTGTCCACATACTCCCTGGGAGTTTGTTATTTGTATCTTTAGTTTCTCGTTTACCTGTTCAACTGTTAGACCCTCAACATTCAAGTATTTTTCCGCTGCTCGAATTATTATTCTTGTTCGTTTGGTTCTGCTTTCTGTTTGTGCCGGGCAATTGATTACTTCAACCATGAATGAAATAAACGCAAGTTTGTCAGTAGAGATTACATCATGTTCTTTACCCTGGATATTTCTCTCGTTCCTTTGTGTGTCTTCATTCCCTTGTGCTTTGTATTGTTCTGATCTTCTCACTTGCTTTATGGCCTCAGCGTAGCTTAATCCTTCTATTATCCTCACATTCTGTATCTTAACAGCATTCTTTCTCACCTGACAACCTCCATATGCCACACTATGCTCCTCTCCACAGTTACAACATTTTGGTTTCATTCCTTCTTCGCATTTACCATATTCGTGATTGCCACCACATCTAGCGCAACGTTGTTTCCCTTTACATACCGAAGCTACATGCCTGAACTTTTGGCATTTGTAACATCTCAAGGGGGGGGGGGGGGGGGGGGATGTATGGTCTAACCTGATAACTCATGAATCCTAAAAATACCTTATCTGGCAATTTATCTCCATCAAAGTGTAGCATTACCGAGAGGCTATCCACTCTTTCATTATTGTAAGTGTACTTCAATCGTTTAACTTCAATCACTGAAGCTCCTGTGAAGTTGTTCTTAAATAAGTCTGCTGATACATTAGTGGGGATTCCTTTTATTACATCCTTCATCCATTTTTTATCTCCTATTGTTATGCAAGTCACCTTTTGTCCCATCAGATATTTTAACCAAAGAGCCTTTTTTTGTTGAATGCTATCCCTGCAAAACACCAACAATTTACCATCCTGTAACATCTTGGCACTTTCTATATTACCAATCGCGTCTTTTAGGTTTTTGGACAGCTTTAAAGGGTTCAGCGTATTTACTACTTCTGGCAAAAATTTTATCATTACCTTATGCTCCTCCTTCCTCTTTTTAATCTGCCGATCTCTTTCACTTTCCGTGTCAGTTGTTAAGCTACCGCTCTTTTTCTTTTTCCGATTTCCAACTTTTTCCCATGTATTCGTATTACTTTCTTCAAATTCCCCGCCTGTGTCTTCCTCCATCTCCGGATCACGTCCGGAACTACCGTCACTTCCTCCCATCCACGCTCCAGTCACTCCGCCACCCGGGTCACGAGCTCCTCACCGCGGCGCAGTCTTGTGACGTCATGTCATCAAATCAAAATAAAAGTCCTGTTCATGGGAGCTTAAAAACAGGGGAATTTAGGGCTGAATTATAGGTGAAATACATATTTAAATACATGTGGTTCAACTGTGTGCCGAACATGCGAAGAACTACCAAAGAAATTGTGAGAGCCTGTCCAAAGTGCAAAAAATATAATGCAATTTAATGAAATTAAATGGAATTATTTACCAAATATCTAATACAATGTTGTCACCGATGCGGTCTCTGTGGCTCCCTCTGACCGCCGCCAGCGGGAACCATCCCCGGACTTTTAACTACGTTTCCCATCATCCCGTGCCTGGGACCCACGCTTCCGGTTCCGGGTCTCTCGGAACACTTCCCCTCTGGCGGCCATTTATAGACTACCTTCGCGGGCGCTTCCTCGCGAAGTATTGGCTAGTCTTACTAACAATCCTGAGCGTTTTCCATTGCATCTGTTGTTTATCCGTTGCCGACCGGACTGTTTGTTTTCTCCTTGTGATTCTTGCTGCCTGCCTATCGACCCCCGCCTGGATTATCGTTGTTGTTTTGGATTATCTGCTCTGTTCCCGATTGTTGTTGTTTGACCCTCGCCTGTTTGACTTCGCCTGCAATAAAGTTTGTTGCACATGGATCCTCCGCCTATGACTCCATCTACGGCCGCGTTACAAATGTAACCATTATAAATCAGATTATAGAATTTTTTGAGTATTGATAAAGAATTTCTTTAAAAGATATGAGTATAAAAATTATAAATTTAATTAAAAATATATGTGTTCAAAATATAATTGGTGTTGCTGTCTCTATGGGTCATTAAGTGACTTTTCAGTCTCTATATTACTTACTCATATTTTCTCAAAAACGAGTCACATATTTATAAGAAATGGCTTAAAATAAATCATGTCAAACTATATTTATTTATTTATTTTTATTTTTTTGTTTTCTTCATTTACTGTGTCCCCCAAGTCATCTTCCATCCTGTTAGTATGCACTTTTCTTCCAAAGCAGACTACAATTCCATTGAGACCATTTTAAGCAAGTGATATTGTTTATTTTTCCCACTAGAATTCAACTGTAAAAAGTGAGGTAATTCTTTTTTTTTTATGTTATTCTGCTTGTCACACTCTTAAAGTTCCACCCTGTTAGGCTATGTTATGGAGAATGCTTGTCTGGTCCAAAAAAACAAAACAAAAAAAACCCATATCTGACATACAAGTGGTCTGGTACCAGAGATCGCCTTGCAATTCTATTGACATTCACATTACACAGACTGTTGCACCACACCCTGGACTACATTTCCCATGCTCCACCTCACCGAGTACACACAGGTGTATCCAAGCACAAACTATATAAATATGAGGATATCGTATTCAAATCAAGGCAGAGTATTGTATAGCATTTAGCGCTCTTCTAGTGTTGCATTATGGAGCCATTTCTAAGTTTCCTTTGTCTAGTTTAATTGTGTTTCCAGTCTAGTGATCTGAGTCTGGTTTCCTAGCCAGTTATCTCGTCTTGTTTATTAAGCAGCCTGGCCTGGAATCATTGTCTGTCTTGGATTTACCCCTTGTCTTGCTATTTTTAGTGGACAGTGTTGGTGAGTAACTAGCTGCATGTAACGGAATTATGTAACTTAATTACAAAATAAATTTAATTGTAATTAGTAACAGTTACTGAGAAAATATGTGTAATTAAATTACAGTTACTTTTGATGTTAATAATTACTAAGGGGTTACATCTGATTTTTTTTTTTTTTTTTTTTTTTTTTCACACCCACACCCACATACAGATTTAATTTACTTTCTTTCATAAATTGCATTGATTGCTCTAAAATCAGACGATAATGTTTCAGGAGTTTATTACACAGAATAGGACACATCCTTATTCGATAACTGTTTTATTTCCAATTTAGGTTTATGCATATACTTTATTTTTTAAGATTAATTGTTTTTTTACAAGGCATTGTTAGATGCTAGTGTTTCCTGTCATAACTTTGAAAACATTTGATTTCAAAACCAGTATCATAGCTATTAAACTATTTCTTGTTATGTTTTTAAATCTGCATTTAACCTCAGAATGATCTCAAAGTAAATAAGAGGTGTTAAGTCTGAATTTGTGTGGCTGTGCTTTAAATTAAATTATTACATGACTCTGTGGAATGCTTGATTCTGATTGGACAGTAATGACATTCCAAGGTATGTTATTCCATGATAACAGCTGGTAAAAGCTAATAACACAGACTCATCCAGGCAACTTAAGTCGGCACTATAGGCTTGATAGCTTTTCTTGGTGGAAGCTTTGCGTTTGGTTAGCTAATAAAATATTAAAACTCAATTCAATATAATGTGTACAATTTCTCAATTCTGTCATCCTGGTATCGTGGGCTCACTCTATTGTTTCATACCAATGCTGCTGCTGTCATTTTGTTTTGTACACTGTAATGAATACCTCAACACAGGTTTTGGATATTTTTACCCAGTAAGTGTATGATGATAATGAAAAGAACAATAGTCATGTTGTGATGAGTACAACCTAGGGCCTGTTTCATAAAAGACGCTAAGAAAGTGGGGATTTAGTTTAAAACATGACCTGAAATAACCTAGCAAATCAAGACAGTCAAGGCTAAATTGGTTCCATAAATGACAATTTAAAGGTGCAACAGGTGATTGTCTTCAAAAATGTTTTTTGTTATGCTGGTAGAAAGTCTCTTCACATCCTGATAGCAGTCATTAAGTTAAGTGGTCTAAATGTATGTATATATTCTGTGGAAGGTGTAGGACCAAGAAATGTTCGTCCAATCAAAATGCTCAGTCCGAACATTATGATTGGCTTTCCTACCTGCCTGTTAACATGTGTATTTGCATACCTCTGCACACGCTGTTCGCACAGACAGGATACGTCATCAGTGCGTTCACATACGCTATGCAGAAAGAGCAAGAATGTCAGTCAAACATCAACAACCTGATCTTCCGTCCTGGTATTGTAATAGTTTTACTAATTGTACAATAAAGTGTTCTCACAGTTAATGACGTGATGTTGTAACGGCCTCTAGAGCATTTACGGTAGTTTTGTGGTAGACTGACAACTGCACATGTGCGTAACAAGAGTCTGTACGTTCTGGAAAGGTGAAGAGATGACTCGCTCTACCGACATCTGGCTCTCTTTATTTTATTTATTTCCTTTCTGTGACCTGAGTTGAATGCACGCTTGTTTACATTTTCGATCCCCATGTATGGACAATTGTGTCTGCGTGTGAGGCATTTTATTAAACTCAGGGAAAATCCGTCATCTTCTCGTCTCCCGTGCATTATTAGCACCACACAGTTCTCCTATCTGGGCTGCTGAACATGTCAACTCAGCATTACAATGTATTGCAGTAATGCTGTCTCTGGTCTTCTTGTATGTGTGCGTTCATGCGTTCGGGAGGTGTGGCTTTGGACGGCGATTTTCTGGGAGGGTGGAACGTTTGCTTTCAGTGCTGTCAGGCTAAAGTTAGCAGATCCCCTATTGCACCTTTAAGTTAATGCAATCTCACTAATTCAGTCCAGGTTCAGTGAGTCAAGATCACGTGATGCACACACTTATTCTTAAGCAGCTCTTAATGTCGATCATTGACGAAATTGATCCACCATGAAAAACGGCGAATATATTTGTGCATTTGAGATTTTGTGTTTTCCCAGTGCTTAATTTGTAAATTAATAATTTCCCCAACAAAATCAGCAATTTCTCAACGCTGTGATCGACACCAACCACACAACTTCAGTTTTCCCGAAACATGATGACGGTTTGCCGTCTGACAATCTGCCATCCAGTTTACTAACATCACTGACATTCAGTTTACTATTCTTTCAACGCAAGCCAGAGACATGAGATAAGAAATCAAACAGGTTTGTTATATATTGTTATATATTGACTGAGTTGCAGAGCAGATCGTGAAAAGCAGGTAGCAGGTGAGTATTCAGCGCGAACAACAGTTCTTGAGTGTCATAATGTTATATATAGACTATAAAATCTGCAATACATGTATACATACAAGAAATAAATAATTGACATACATTTAATTTAGTTAACTGTCAGACAAAGGAAAACGTTATGACATGTGACGTAGCCTATATTTGCTATAGTTTCAGTTCAGTTTTGTGACAGAAAGGAAACTCAAATGGCAGAACGCGAAATCCTATTTGTTTTTTGTTTAAGTTGATTTTGCTGGTATGAGGAAAGTTGAAGTAATTGCGCCAGTGCACACAAACACAAAACATATCAGTTCCAGGCTTCCAGCATTGCTAACTTGACAGTGCAGATGGTACTTTATCAAAATAAAACACAGTGAACCAAACATCAGCGCACCCGCCTCACTGTCACCGTTAGAACGTGACTGAAGTACAAAGCCTATAATTTACTTAATAAATAATAGTTTAGCATTTGGATACAAAATCGCAAATACGGAAATATTATGGAATATTTGGATTTGTGCCGAATGAGAGAGGTAGGATACAAAAGCACAAAGCTCCATTTCACAAACAGTTGAGTGCGCAAGCCTTTAAAGTAACGTTATACTCCTTGTCAGTGAGAGACGCATTCAGAATCAGCACATGATCACTGTCTAGTGGGCTTTGTTTTCAAAAGCGCAACTCCTGGCATTCGCTGTTCTTCTGCCGGCGGTTATCAAACAGTTTCATTACTTACCTTCTGGATTGAGGGTGAATTGCCTGTATTCATTGTAAGGCCTTATGCACCGAACTGAGATGCCCGTACCGTGACGGTTCAATACGAATACACATATCGTTACACCCCTAATATATATAGGCTAATTCTGTCATGTGACACCACATTTATTTGCGTTAAAGCCCTTTTTCTTGACAAAAAGTGTTTCCAAACAAATTTTTGCGACATTCGAACTAATCGATATAGAATTTATGCGCTAAAGTTAAATAGAAAAATATTTTGTCAACACTTAATATTTTTTCGCTAAAAATCCTCAGATGGAAACCTGGCTTGTGACTGCAGTGTTTCCTGACAAAGACAGTGACAACGGGTGTCTTTGAACCTCTCTCACTGTATGACATAGGACCCCAGATGAGGAGCCACGATCACAGGAATTGCCACAATTGTTTCACAATGCCAATTTTTCATCTGGGGCAGCCAAAAATCATGGTGTGTTTCAGGCTTTAGTTTGTGCCCCATGCTTCCCCATAACTCTCAGAATTGAGAAGTAAAATTTAAGAATGATTTACATTTAAATTTTAGCAAATCAACAAAATGGAAAAACAAGAATCTCTCACAATCAGCATTAACGTGTTTCTTGAGGTGCACTATAAGGGAGATATTCAAACAGGTGTTTGCACAATTACAATTCACTAGTTAGAATAAAACAAACAAAAAATTGCAGTTAAAGGAGAAATTTGGGCACAATTAGAGTTTATGTTTGTTTTTAAAAAGTGTAAAAAATGTAGAAATGAAGAAAATGTAATAAAATGTTTAAATGCATTTTTATCAGGCTCAAATGTATAGGTTTCTATGTAAGTACTGGTACTTCTGATTGGGCTGAGACTGGGATTTTAGCAAGTTTGAAGTAAAAGTATTTGATGGACGTATACTATGTGAGGAGAGCATTCACTCATTATCATTATCTCATTTTTGACTGAGATGACTTTTAGGGGGTTTTGCATCTTAACTCTTCATATATTGTTTTATGCAAGTATACTGCGTGTATGCAGATTGGTGCCAGAATGGAGAAAAAACCTTGGGAGAAACCAGGCCATGGTGAAAAAAGCATTGTGTGGTTTAATTCCAGGTTGCAACACAGGTTGGGTTGAGCAGAGGACTCATCTTGTTCCCGTGGTGGAAAATGCACTTTTATCTACTGAAGACATAACTCTTTCTCTCCTTCTCTGATGATTTTGAAGTCTGCAATCCTCTGGGAAATTGAGCACTTGCTCCACTGCTAAAATACATTGTCCATTTGGAAGAAGAAGGACTCTTTATTCCTTTGTTTGGAAGGATTATCAAAGGCATAACAGTAAATGTATTAGCTGACAATGTAGGATCTCATGTCTGCAGGTTTTGTTTGGGAAAGTTGTCAGAGTTTCAGGTAAAAGTAGTAAGGACTGAGGCCTTCCATGCAAGAACGAAGCAGGAACATGCTTTTCATGTACAAGCAGCTTTAGAAAGTCCCACTCTTATTCACTGCTTTGATGTGAAAAAGCAATGTGCCATCAAAAAAAATCCACAAGACTTGCTCCATGACCTATTTGAGGGAGTAGTAACTTAGGAGTTGGCTTTGTACCTTGATCTCCTGATAAAGAAAAAATACTTTATTTCAACTCGATGACGTAATCAGACAATTCCCATACAAGTGGACTGACAAAGCTGACAGCCCAAAATTTCACACAGATGACACAATTAGATTCCTGGTAACCAAGATATCCAAACACAGGCATAGATACTTGCAGGTTTTTCCAGAAGGAAACATTCCGCCAAAGCACCATTTCATGGAGCATTATCCACAACTAATCAAGGCTTTTGGGCCACTTGTCTGTGGACCATGCGCTTTGAGGGGAAACATAGCTTTCTTAAAATGAGTCGTTTGACGTACCAACTGTTTTACTATCTCTTGATAAGCATCATTTCATGCTGGCTTACCATCTTACCACTTAGTCAGTGGGAATGATTTTGGCATATGGACCCACTGTGGGGCTTCCAGATTTAGTTTGAACTAAATCTAATCTTTATTGTTCACAGCCAGCCTGTATTTGCTGTCAAATTTAAGTTTATCGACTGATCCCCCTTATAATTGTTTCAAAGTGCCAGAAAAGGAACCTGCATGGCATCTTTTAACAGATCTTAAAGACATTGAGCTTGTGGTTTCTCTATTTCACACAGATGACAGAATTAGATTCCTGGAAACCAAGAAATCCGGACACAGGCATAGATACTTGCAGGTTTTTCAAAAGGAAACATTGTGGCAAAGCACCATTTCATGGAGCATTATCCACCACTAATCAAGGCTTTTGGGCCACTTGTAGCTGTGCAGAGTATGATTTTACCATTGCTTGCAGTTAAGCATCAATTCATGCTGTCTTGCCACCTGCACAGCACAGATGTACTGAAACATGTCCACAGTGCCTGTGGATGTCCTTAAGAAAGTTTCCCGGAGAAACATGTATTCAGGTCATTTCAACTGAATGACCTAATCAGACAGTTCCCCCACAAGTGGACTGAAAAAGCTGACAGCCTCAGTGTCAAGGTTCTTCCCTGACACTCAGTTTGTCTTGTGTTTGTTTTCTGTCTACATTGTCTTGAGTCAGCACATGGCCTTGCTTACGTTTTGTCAGCCATGTGCTTCTCTAGACCTTCCTCGTTTCCTCTACCACACCCTCTTGTTAGTCCTTGTTGAGTCCTTGTTATTTTAATTGCTCTCACCTGTTCCTTGTGTATCTTCCTCCCTATTTATAGTTCCTCTTGCTTTTAGTGGTTAGTAATCATTTTTATCCTCACTATCACTGTCTTTGTGTCAGTCTATGTGGATGTGGTTGAATATGTCTTTCTTCTTTCTTGTCTGGTTGGTCTTGTACCCTAGTCTTGTCTAGTCCCCGTCAAATCCTGTGCATTCTATGTTCTTGCTCCTAATTTTTGGATTTTGACCACTTTGTCTTTTGTTGTAACTTTAGGATTCTTCTACTCCTTTTAATCCTGGTCTTGTTTGCGTTTTTGGTTATTTTTAGGTATTTATGATGTTAATTTAGTAACCACTTATTACTCATTTTATCTTCTTTATTATCCACCATGTTCACAATACTTGTGGATGTCCTCAAGGAACTTTCCTGGAGAAACATGCATTCAGGTTGACCTGCCATGGCACCACATATATAGTTGGAATGATTCTGGCACATGGACAGATTGTAAGACTTCCGTATTTAGTTTGAACTAAATCTAATCTTTATTGTCCACAGCCAGCATGTATTTGATGTCAAAATGTTCATGGACTGATCCCCCTTATAATTGGTTTCAAAGTGCTACAGAATGAACCTGCATGGCATCTTTTAATAGATCTTAAAGACATTGTTGTGCTCGTGGTTTTATCCATTTCACACAGACGACACGACTAGATTCCTGGAAATCAAGATATCTGAACGCAGGCATAGATACTTGCAGGTTTTTTTTTTTTTTTTTTACAAAGCACCATTTTATGGACCATTATCCACAACTAATCAAGGGTTTTGGCCCACTTGTAGCTCTGTAGAGCATGTGCTTTGAAGCAAGTCGTTTGGCATTCCAGCTGTTTTTGCAATATTTTACTGTCTCTTGTCAACTAATCAAGGCTTTTGGGCCACTTGTATTTGGACCATGTGCTTTGAGGGGAAGCACAGCTTTCTTAAAATGAGTTGTTTGACATACCAACTGTTTTACTATCTCTTGATAAGCATCATTTCATGCTGGCTTACCATCTTCACTGTGCAGATGTACTCCAACATGTCCACAGTGCCTGTGGATGTCCTCAAGGAAGTTTCCTGGAGAATCATGCGTTCAGGTTGCCAATACAGTGACCTGCCATGACACAACTTACTCCGGAATGAATTTGACGTATAGACACCACTGTAGGGCTTCCAGATTTAGTTTGAACTAAAACTAATCTTTACTGTCCATGGCCAGCCTGTAATTGCTTTCAGGTATGTACAGCTATGGTACAGTGAGCACCTTAGAGCTTTTGAATTGGAATCCACAAGACAAGTGACAGTCCTTGAGCAACTGGAATTGACAAACTCATTCTCTTGCAGCATACACTGTTGAGCAAAAATGATTTGGCAGCAGATTTTGATGATTTTGACCTGAAGCATCACATACCCACGTAGTAAAGATGGAATATCATAAAAACATGACATTTCCCATGTTTAAGTGTTATAAACGGGTCCCTGGTGCATCTACCAACCCAGAAAACATGAAAAAGGTCAACCCAGTAGATCTCACTTAAAATTTGTAATATGGATACTTAAAATCAAGTTATATTGATCACATACACCCATGAAAAATGACTAGATAAATATTAAAAATGTTTACTTTGTGCAAAAGTAAGTATTTTGAACAAAAAACTAGTTTTGTTTGAGCTACGTAATAATAAGAGTGTGCATATTAATTTAAGTAAATCAAACGAGTATTTTTAAGAGTTTTTATCAGTGCATTTTCTTGTTCTAGTAGCAGTTAATTAGGAGTAAACTCACATTCCCATTTAGATTTGTTGCAACCATTTGTTTTAAGTGTCGTTTTATAATAGGGTCAATCTGATTTAGCCTTTCAATGGAAACCCCTTATTCAACCACACATCCACTGCTAATTTTGTAGGGATTTGTCTTTAAATCTTAGGAACTTTAAGAGCACAATGATATTGACAGAGAGCATTCATAGCTGTGAAAGAGCATCAATTTCTTAATTATGTACTGTAAATGCTCTACAAGTCTGAAGTGGGTAACATTAGTATAAACTTAATATATAAACAGCTAGTACAGCAACATGACACATTTCCCAATGTCCTTTCAATGGAAAAAAAAATGTCTCTACACAAAATGCACAGCTGGATGGGTGAATATAATGAGCATCTCTCCAGCTTTTGAGAACTTGTGGACAATAAGAACTACAGAAATTTTTGAATACAAAAGTTACCTGTGTAGAGTTAACTAAAGTTTAATAGAGTCCATGCTAAAGAGCGTATGGAAAGTGCTAAGGTGCTTAGTGTATGACCTAAAAAAACTGCTTAAAAAGAATGGGCAGTTCAACACACAATTATGAATACTGTTTGTATTGCATGTTTGTGTGGCAAGATCTGTGGAGACACATGAAAAGATGCAAATGTAAGCTACTGAAGGCAGATTCTCACTATTTGAGTTGATGTTAGGGTCATGAAAAGACTGGATGCCACTAAGAAATTATTTTGGATTGTTAATCAATTCATCACATGAATACATACGCTAGAAAGTTTGAAGAAAGTTTTTTTCTATGTATAAACTGTATGTAATATGTTTTCATAGTTTGTGTTGTCCCTTATTAGTGCAAAATTATCACAAATTAAAAAGGATTCATGCCAATATTGTCCAAAACCCCAATTTTCTAGGGCATTTCCAAACTTTTGGGGCAGTGTAAGTACATAACAAGAGACTACTGAACCTCAAATGCACTTACAATATTCAAAAGCACTTACAATAACAATATTAATATTAATTTTGTGTATTATTGGTCACATAAAATGCACAAATTACAATAAAGAAAAACTGATAAAAAAGCCAATTAATACAATTTTCAAAGAGCAAAAATATCTTAACTAAAATTAAGTTCTTGTTTGGGCTGAGTTAAGAAGACATTATATTAGGTCTGCCAGTGTTAATTTTGACAGAAAACTTCGATTTTGTCATATTATTTTGACTAAAATGCTATTTAGTTTTAGTCATTTTTACTTATCTGAATTGTTTTAGTTTTTAGTCTAGTTTTAGTTCAATTAAATATCATAAGATTTTAGTTGAATAAATTTACAGGCTAAAATCGAATGGGTTTATTTACAGTGTAATGCAATATTAAGCATTTCTCTAAAATGACCAAAGTCATTGCATAGGTTTGATATTAAGGTTTTATCATGATGGACACACATTTAACTGATGTGACATGCAACATGCCTTTATATTAATATTAAATGAAATCACTTCTCATAAAAAAAAAAAAAAAAAAAAAAAAAAAACAAGAACATGGTCTTCTTTTCTTCTTTTTTAGTGATTTAGTTTTGTATGCGTAAAATGCAGCATAAATGTAACATGAGGATTGTCACACACTATGAAGTTCATCTAGA
Source organism: Cirrhinus mrigala (assembly GCA_036247105.1). Taxonomy (NCBI): domain Eukaryota; kingdom Metazoa; phylum Chordata; class Actinopteri; order Cypriniformes; family Cyprinidae; genus Cirrhinus; species Cirrhinus mrigala. Next base: position 38,831 of record JAMKFB010000264.1, on the reverse strand, counting down.
TATATTGTTTACAGGTTTTCTTACTTCTCACCACACCTAAGCCTAAAACCTAAGGTCACAGAACACTAACAAACTCACCCCTTTACACCTATCAGTCATACACTTATTGCACACATACTTAGGCTACATATATTTTTTTTATAAAATAACAAAACTAAATTAAATAATAGTTCATACGAAAGAAAAACAGGGGCATGGCTTGCAATTGCACTTTAAACAAATACATAAAGTAAATAATTATTCATAAATATAAAAACATATTAAATATACACAGACTTATTTTAAACAACACTAAAAACTGATTGGGACAAAAGATTTCGGTTCCAAACACCAACACTAACGCACAAATTACATCTCTCTGAAAAAAGACATATATTATTTTCTAAATTCCAAAACTCACTCTTAACAATGCTAAAAATCTGGCTACATGCTTAACATCAGCGTCATGAATGGTGGAGGGAGGAGGAAGACCCTCCTCTGTGCCCAGAACTGGTCAAATACTACTCAGCTAATGTTACAAGAACATCATGAAACCTTAATCAAGCAGATGATGCAGGAGCTTAGAGATAGTACAGATTACACTGATTGGTTCCTTGCTTTCGAGATAGCAGCGAACTGGGCCAAAAATAATTTTGGCAAAAGAATTGAGTCTGATGTATTTGAAAGGGCTGAAGCTCTATTCACAGCTGAGGCCTACGATAAGTATGACCGAAGAGATAACAAGAAGGAGCCCCAATCAGCCATAGCAAGCACAACCCAATCAAAAATACAAACACAAGATCCAAATATTAACGTGCCATGTGTACTGAGACCAGCATGTGTAAGTTCAAATTCAGACCTCGCCCAAGGGTATGGGACGACCAAACGAACAGTCGAATACTGTTTGTCTGACAACAAATTCCCTCCCTTGGAGCCACGACCAACAATACAACCAACAACAGTACAACCACTGAATCCTCTGCCACAAATTTACACACAGATGCTGGTGAACACAGATGAACCACAGGCGAAATCTGTAGAGCCACAACCCACAGAACAGGGTGCTGCCTCCTCTGTACAGGAGGAAGAATTAGAACAGATTTCAGCCCAAATAAGACAAAAACTGATGGTGTAAATACAAACAGAGTAACTGCACACACACATACGAGGTAACGATGGTCAAAAAAACCTCTTCCATCAGTCACCAGAGTGCTCAACTCTCCTGTTTTGTTCACTGACGAATCTGAGGAATTTCAGTTTTCTGAATACTCTGTAGGCTCAATTTTGAGACCATCTACTACATTAGAGTTGGAAGCTGAACAAGCAGCTGAAGAGGGACAGAAAATAGGTTCACACACCACAGAACCAGAAAGTGCACCACAATCACTGCAACGGGATCAACAACAAAAACACCACAGTTGCCCCTATGACACCCTCCACACCCAAATCTGTGGGCAGGCCCTATAAGCACATCAGCACAGGTGGGAAGCAGATAGATTGGAGTCTGAACCTTAAAAAGAAGTATGTGGTCATAGGGGATTCAGTTCTCTCTAGGATTCCAGCATTTATCAGAATCTCAGAGCTCCAGATCGATAGTTTTCCTGGAGCCAAATTCCAACACGCAGGAAACCTGGTCAAGAAGGCCACTATCGCTCTGGAGTCCGAGATACTGGTGCTCTCCTTTGGAATCAACAATCGTGCACAGAGATGTTTTATGGTCACAAACAAGGAGATCCAAAGGGCCTACAAAATGCCGTGAGCCCACCGGCCACATACTGAGATTTATGTGCTTATTGTAAATTACTATGACCTACTCCCAATGGAGAAACAGCTGCATCTTAGAGCAGTGAATGAGTACTTGAACTTCATTGAAGCACTGCCCTCTGCCCAGTTTCAGGTGGTGAATAACCTGATTCATTGGAACTCAACAACCACCCAAGCAATGCTTGAACACTGGGTGCAGTGGTTAAACTTACATGCGCCATCAACCCCATAGGAGGTAACAATAAGCTCAAAGTTAACCTGACCTCTGTCAGACGGCAACACTACGCAAGGGCCTTTCCTTTGTCCTGGTACCAAAAAAAAAAAAAAAAAAAGTAAAAATACAAAAAATAGGTTACTACTAACCTACAGACCTACCACAGATGGATTAAGCTTGAGACATTCTTTGAAGGCAAGAACAGCCAGAAAAAGAAACTCCCTTTCACACATGGCTCAGAGTGGGGCCAGTTTGCCCCCACAAATAACATCACTCATTAGGGCAGACTGGTACGCCTATAAACACTTCAGTTGGGGCCTTTTGGAGAAACAAAATCTGTTCACATGTGAAATGAGAGCTGTTAAAGAATTACAAAATAGCACTCAGGTGGTCATTAAGCCCACAGGCAAAGGAAACACAGTTGTGTTGATCAATAAAGATGATTATTTATGGGAGGATAACAAGCAGTTAAACGTACAACAACATTACTGTCCCCTTACAGAGCCCATATACCCATAGACCATGGTCGAAATTATAGAAATCTTGGAGGAAATGTGTAAAAAGAAAATAATCATTGGGAAACAAAAAGAATATTTATTAGGATCAGGTCCTCCCAAGGTCCAGGAAGTTCTATCTCCTACCTAAGATTCATAAAGATCCTAGTATTTGGATTATACCAAACAAGATCCCTCTAGGCAGAACAATCGTCTCAGATTGTGACAGTGAGTCGTATTACACAGCTGAGCACACTTTGCATATTATAGGCCCAATCTCACAACGAGATACAGTAGTTACTTGAAGGACACGTACGATTTTATCCAGAAAACTAACGATTTGAAGATCCCCACTAATGCTTTTCTTTTCACCATTGACATAACCAGTCTCTATACGAAAATCGAAACCCAGGCAGGAATGTTGGCAGTACAGGAGTGTATGAAAAAATTCTCAGACCCCAAAAGGCCAGATGAATACATGCTCAAATTTTTAGAGATTAATCTCATCAAAAACGATTTTGAGTCCAATTCAGAGTTTCACCTTTAGATTAAGGGCACGGCCATTGGAAAGAAATTCACACCATCATATGCCAACATATTTATGGCATCCTAGGAACATTCTGCTCTTTCCTCTTTTCCTTTAAAACACTTTTCTTATTTCCGATTTCTTGACGACATCTGGGGTATATGGACCCATAGCCAGAAGGACTTCATAGCGTTCACTAATCAGCTAAACCAACACCAGTGTTCCATTAAAATTACATCTGAGATTGACCCTCACAAAGTGACACGTGGTGACATATTTAAAGAACAGGACCAGTTGGATTAAAGTCTTTTTTTTTTTTTTTGCTCCACAAGGTTAGCTTTCACCCGAAACACACTTTCTGCGGTATTCTCACAGCTTCTCAGGTACCACAGGATTTGACCATACATTGATTTATTTGTGGCAGTTGACTTCTTTAAATAAACATGAGTGCTGCACATTTCAAAATCAAAAGGGTGGTGTTTTAAATTAATATATTTTTGAAGGGAAGCGACTGTCTTCAGAAAAGTTTTGCATTTTTTTAAATCTGATAAAGTGATATTTATAAGCACAGCGCTGCTTTGTATACAGATGTTACCGGGGAAACGGATGTTTCTGCCACTCCAAAAGCGCCTCTTACTGGCAGATAATGAATTTCGTCTTTTCAATAACCCTGTGTCCAGCAGCATGTTTTTGTTGTTGCTCACTCTTTTTTTCTGTTTTCTGCAGAACTTTTTATATTCTTTATCCTGGCTGAAACACTTTTTTTCAGTCTATAAGAATAAGCAGCCTATGGTTACTTTAGTTCAGTGAAATTTATTAATATTAATAAGGTGAGCCTGAAAGTCTTATGTTTTTTTGACTGATGAAGTATGAAGGCTAAATACAAATAAAAGGTAAACATTAATTTATTTGTACAATTTTTTCCTAAAATATTATATAGTTTTATAGAAGGAGGTTTCATAGACTTGGCAAATTCATTTTGCAGAAGTTTGTATAGACATTTGTTGTGGGCATTCTAGGCAATTCTGAGGCTTTTAAAAATATTGTTCATATCGATATTGGAATTATATCAACTGAAATCAAGAAATATATTGTGATATAAATTATGGCCATTTCGTCCAGCCCTATTATCCATAGAAAAATTCTACATACATAAGTAGTTTGTACTTTGCTAATGTCCCATTTACAGACTTTGGAAAATGCTTGCAATACAGTCACAATAAAACAAAAGAGCTGACTGATAATTGCGCGTTTGGAGCAGAAACTGGCCAATTGCGATTTATGTCAGTTTGAACATTTTCTACTACTAGCATTGTTTGTTTTGGGCTTGGCTAAAGGAGAACACAATTCCTTTTTTTAAAATAACTTTCCAGGACATTTTCCATTTTCTCTCATTTTGCATGCGTTTTCCAGGACTGGAAAATGAGTCATCAGTTTTCCAGGTTTTCCAGGATGCATGGGAACGCACAACATACACAACAAAATTGAGAAGCGTAGACATTTGGTCTTTTATAAGACATAAAATCATGTTAACACAGCACACAGTTTACATCTTGTGTCTATGCATTAAAAGCATGGATTTTACAGTTTGGAGCATTTGATTTCCATTGTAAACACCATATTTAACATGATTTTTATAAGTAAAAAGTAAAGTTAAAATTCTGAAGTTTGTTTATAGAATAATTAGAATAAAGATTATATTGGGTGTGATAATGCAGCGAATGTGAAAAAGACCTTCACGGTTTGTTTCCCTATTGTAAATGAGGTTGATGACGATGAAGATTTGGATAACCCCAGGACATGTGGGCATTGCTCCTGCAATGCAGTTTGACAGGTAAAGCTCAAGAAACTCGTGTGGCAATGCCAATTGAGCAAAGTCTTGATTTTGATGTAGTTAAAGCTGCTGTTCTCAGAGCATATGAATTGGTCCCCAAGGCATATTGGCAAAAATTGAGCGTTTACAAAAACCACAACACAGACGCACATAGAGTTTGCATGAGAGAAGAGAGTGCTATTTGAAAAGTGGTGTTTCTCCAGCAAGACTACTGCCTTTGAGTAGCTGCAGGAGCTGCTCATCAAAATAAACAAAATGTACTCTTCACTTTTGGATGCTGCTGTGTTGTCAGGAAAGTTTGTCCTAACACACTGAAATGTATTTCCTGCTTCTCACCCATTGAACATGTTCCCTGCTCGCTTCCATTCAATAGATTTGTTTTGTTGTTGTTGTTTTTGTTTCTTCAGTTAAGGTTTGTTCATTATTCTGGCATTGTTAACAACTCTGCCATGTGTTAGGAACGACATAGCTTAATTAATTGCTATGTCAAAATGATGCAAGGCCACTGAATAAAAAAAGAAAAAAAAAAAAAAAGAAACTTGAGAACAAACGTTTCAGCAATGGCTACGTCTGCTTGCTGTGGGAGAATTGATGATGGTCTCACAAAAAGACTGAGTGTCACAGAGAAATTATTTTGGCTTCCTTTAGTTTGTTCAGTCTATATATAATCACCATGTTTGTAACAAACTAAAGCACAAACACATACATTAGAAGCTTTGTGAGCTGGCAAGATTAAAGTGTATTAATTGTGCAGAAAACTCCATCCACCGCTAAACTGGAACTAAAATTGTGTTGGGGGAAAATACAGTCTATTTTGAACATTTGAGGTCCTGATAAAGGAACGAATGAAAAAACTAACAATATGTACCACTGAATCTCAGACATGCTTAAAATATTGTATATAATTGGTCATGTAAAATGCACAACTGACAGTTAAGAAACACTGTAAAAATATCAATTAATGAAATGTTGGAAGAGCAAAAAAAAAAAAAAAAAAAAATATATATATATATATATATATATATATATATATATATAACTCTTGCTTGGACTTAGTAAAATGTATAACAGTATTAACAATGGTGACACTAAATAATGAATAAACTAATAAATAGTATAAAGTATGAAGGCCACAACATTTTAATATGTAAAACAAAACATATTTGTGGTTTGTGCCGTTAATATGGGTAGTTATAAACGTTTGATATTATATCAAAACATTTATCAAATAGGATGCATTTTGGATGTTTCGTTTATCAGGTTAATGTAACTAATTGTCAAGATTCGTTCAATAAACACAGGAGATATAGTCTGCAAAGTCTAAAAAAAGAAAAAAGCTAAAAAGCTCAGTTCTTCATCATTTTCTCTTTTGTTTTTTTTTAAACATACTGCACAAATAAAGGGAAGAAGCTATGAAGTTCTGGGGCACAGATGTTATCAGTCAGGATTCCCTACCCCAAAAGACTCCCTCAATAAACAAACCCAGCCCTTATATTACCGGGACCGTACCATTGTCAAATGACAGAGGGGTCACCCACACATAAATGCATTCAAATAACTTATTTACCTAAATTAAACAATTTCACATTTCATTTAGAACAAAACAAAACTAATACAATGCATAAATCATATTGAGTTATACACTGTCAGAAGTCGTATAATTAAAGAAAAACATAATATGTCTTTGCTCTTTGTTACAGCAGTCTGGACTCCAGTGAACAGAAAATGATTATTTACTGCGACACGTGGCAATACATAGAATTTGAGGTCTCATATTGCTAACCGTCATCCAGCCATCAAAGCCCAGCAGACCCCACAAGCATCAAGTCGTGGAGCAACCTCAAAAATGACAGTTGAGGCTGCTATCAGCCAACAGTTAGGAGTAGCTGAAGAAAGCACAGCTGTGAAAGTAACAGGATTACATAGCTGCGATTCCATTACTCTTCAAATTGCGCAAATTGCAAATTGAAAATATACCCAATGGAAACTTAGTATGTGCAGGCCCACACTAAAACATTTTTGAAATCGTATCAACTTTACAAAATGTGAGAGACCACAGACATAATGATAAAAAAAAGTACTCAAAAGTACTCAACACACTTAAAGACTTGAAGTTCCACGGACTGAAGCAGATTCTAGTGTTTTACAGTTAGAGAGAAGGACAAACCAAATAACACAAAACACTACACACTTCACAAGTCACGACTAGACAGATTCTGCCCGAACACAAAATCTCAAGATCTTGTACCTGAACAGACGTGAATCTTAACAGCTGCCAGTAATTATTTGCACTTCAATTTGTGTGGGGGGGGGGGAAAAAATCAATTATTAAAAAGTTCCATAGACTATAAACTAATGTCATTTTTTTTCTTCCCCTTTTCAGTGTTTAATTTGTTAATACTGTGTAATGGTATATATAATATATTGTGAACACTGAGTTATTGATCTTAGTTTCATTCTAATGGACTTTTTAATTTGATCTAATTTGATCTGCACAGGTGTTGATGTTTACTTCATTCATTTGCTGTCTGTTCTTTCATCAGTTTGTCTAGTCTGAAGTTAGAGTTAGAGTTACACTTCATTGTCCTTTATAGGAAATTTGTCTTGGACTCAAAGTTGCAGCAATACACAACCACACAAAATGACAACAACACTTCTGTTCGTTAAAAAATCATCACAATTACTGCAATTTACTTATTCTAATAGATACAGGTATAAGTGAATTCTTTTGGAATTGAATCTCAGTCTCTTATGGTTGTGTTTGTGTTTGTCTACCTACCAGTTGGCAGTTGGTATGTGAACGTAAAAACCTTTTTTTGCGATATATGGGAGTTCCTTGCTGCTGATTCAACTTTAATCTTAGAAGGACAGTTACATGAAACGTGATGCAATTTAACACTTCATGACTCCTGAAATAAAGCCAGTAAAAATGCCAAGTTAAGACATAGGTGTGCATAAGGTCACATTTCTTGTTTATGAATTTTCACCAAAGAAATCCAGTCATTTCAATAGGAATCCACACGACTGAATGAAAAAAATCAAAACTACTTAAACAAGAGCAAATTTATGTCAGAGCCTTGTTAGAACACAGTGGTGGGTGGCAGGGAAACAGTCAAGTGAACCTTTGCACAGACATACTGTAAGAGCACATCTGCACACATTCAGATAAACCTTTTTTTATTGCTAAATTGGTTTTCTGGTGGCAACAGGGTGTTTTTGGCTCTCAGAACTTCAAGGACAAGTGAATTTCATACATCCTTAAAAATTTGCACATGGTTAAAATTAAACATCATTAGTGAATAAATGGTGAGGATTGTATTTTTCTGGACCCTATACATAAAAAGATCTTAAGCTATTTAAATACTTAAAATTTATTATATTAGCATAATAGCATGTATGGAATCATTACGTGTCATTTCTTTTCCCGAACCAGTTATGAGCAAACCACACCTACACGAAACCACACCCCACAGCTATGACTTGCGTCTCTGGCTCGATTTCATTGGTCAACTGTATAACATCGCTGATTGGCTACACAGCGTTGAAACACACACATTTTAATACAAAGTGTATATGAAATGAAATGATGTATACACAATTTACAACTTCAATAAAACTGTGCAAAGAATGAATAGAAACAGTGCTTAAAACTACATGTAACTATAAAACACACACATAAAGTAGTTTAAAACTACTTTAAGTAAACTTCACTCAAGTACTGTACAGAACAAAAACAGGCAAACAAAAAGATTACATGAATGTGTATGATATATATATTATACTTATTAATGTTTTTGTAAAGACTTTGTGTGTTTGACTTGAAGTGGTATTAGTGGTAAGTCTTTGTTTGCATTCACGTAATGATTACTAATGATCACAGAGCTGACTGGCCATACAATGCTTTATTTATTTGTTAAATAGATAAAACACAAAAATGCCACGGTACACAAAAACATTACATACAATTCACAATTGTTATATATATATATATATATATATATATATATATATATATATATATATATATATATATATATATATATATATATATATATAAAAACTAAAAAAGGAGGCATGAAATGAATTTTCTTAAATTACATTTTTCTGTGCAGTTGCTATTATTTTAAATAATTTTTCCATAACCTGCAGTTCTAGTCTAGAATTCCTAAGTAACACTTTGCTTGCATTAACTCGTCTACTAATTAACCATTTTTAAACATTCAGAATGAACAAATTCTCCACACACACACCCCCAAACCCACCCATGCCGTACAAATATTTGTACATTTTTAAGCTTGATGTGAGTAATTCATTGCCACAGATTCTGACAATTTGTGGCAAATCCCTTTTTCTTATATATATCTGCTGTAGTCATTCACCAGAGTGCAAACCATTTTTGCTTCACAGCATGTATTTTTTGACAGATGTCTTTGATTAGCCATGCCTGATCGGACATAAACATTATAATGAGCCTATAGATAGACAGAATATGAATGTTTAAATATGTAGAAGTGGGCATAAATCTTAGGCATGTTAGATTTTTTTTTTTAATTTAGTTATGTCTTTTCCATTAGTCTGACATTAGAAAATATTAATTTTACATGTCCAAACTTTCATTTTGCCATTAATCATTACAATTGTTTCTTTTAACCCAAAAAATTATACGCATTTGTGAAAAATGCTGTAAATTCAAGATGCTTTCACAAATAATGCCATGAATAAATTGTATTTTTATCCAATAATGTCATGAAACATTTGTGTAAAATATTGTTTTAGATTTTATTACTTAGATTTGCAGGAAGTGTATTGGAGATGTTGCCACAGGATTTAGTCTCTCTCCATTTTTTTTCTTTATGCAATCTTAGATGGATTAGATGATGGTGAGATTAGATCTGTGTGTGAACCATATGATTTCATACTCCCAGTGCATACGAAAATCCATCCATCCAGCAATATCACTTGTCTTAGAGTTGAATGAATACTGGAGCCTACAGATGGCCAGTCCATCATAGGGCTAAAAATCTAACTGTACTATTACATTTAATGGTAACTGATATTTTTTACTGGCACAATAAAGTGAAATATATAAATAACTGTCTTAAAATTTGGGTGAAGAATCTAATGTAGCTTTTGCACAGTATGTTAATGTAAAGTCATTTTCAGTGTAACTAATTGTCCTATACTCAGATAGTGTAAAGATGAATTAACTGATTTGACATTACTTTATAAATTATATAAAGCACACGTTGTCCCTTATTTGGTTTGGTCACAGCCACTCTCCAAATCACTCCAGATGTCTCACTAAGCTTTTTCACCCATTCCTTTACTTCAGAAATCTCTGTCAGTGCAGTTCTTAGCAATGCCTCAAAACTTGTGTGGTCGAGGTGTGATTCACCCTGTGTAGTGCATAAACGTTATGTGCAGAAGTGATAATTACACCCTGGAGGCAACCAGTATGTATATGTATTTTCATTCTATACAGTATAATCCCATAAATATATTATACTGCCATTCAAAAAATTGGGATCAGTAGGATTTGTAAGGTTTTTTAAATAAGTCTCTTCTGCTCATCAAGGCTATATTTATTTAATCAAACATGTAAAAAAACAGTAATACTGTGACATATTATTGCAATTTAAAATAACGGTTTTGTATTTGAAATATACTCTAAAATATAATTTATTCCTGTGATTAAAGCTGAATTTTCAGCATCATTACTCCAGTCTTCATTGTCGCATGTTCCTTCAGAAATCATTTTAATATGCTGAATTATTATCAGTGTTGTAAAATTTTACACACACGCATACGCACACACACACACACACACACACACACACACACACACATATACATACATATACATACATATATATATATAGAATAAATGCTGTTCTTTTTAACTTTTTATTTATCAAATAATCTCAGCTGTTTCTGTTTTTTTTTCTGTATTTCTGAAAGGTGTTATATAAAATTACCTGAATTCAAACTTTTAACCTTAAGATGTACAGCTTGGTCTTCACCACAGCCTAAACAAGCATAGGACTCTCTTGAGGGCGACTGAAATTAATAAGATAAAGATAAAAGTTAAAATGAAAACTATAATAATTAAAACAAAAAACAAAAAAAAACCTCACATTGAAACCTACAAATAGTTCTAATAAAAAATGTGATTAAAAAGAATTGTTAACTGTTTGTCAGTGACGCATCCATCAATGACCTTGATTGATTTCTAAACTTCTTCTCAGGTGACCACGTAACAGGATTGACCAATGAAATCAAGCCAGAGACGCAAGTCATGGCTGTGGGGTGGGGGTTTCACATAGGGGCGTGGCTTAACTGGTTTAGAAAAAGAAATGATGCAATTACTACTACTATTCAGACTTTTATTTCGAAGTGCATTGGAAAACGGGAACGGGAACTCCTATCCATCCTGTCTCACTGCCGTCACCTTGTCAAACACCTTCCTCTTGGTAAGAAATGGGGCAGATTCTTAAATATTGCTTATAAGGCTAACAAGAGTCATTATAGACAGTACTAGTTTACAGTATGTTCATAGAAAACAGGGAGAGCGATCTTATTTGTGAAGTGGCAGCTTCTCAGCTGAATAGAAGCCTTGACTGAGCCAAATAATATATATTCTCTACAACAGATTATTTTTCTCCTCACTCCTTCCGAGATGCAAAGAATGTCATCACCACCTATTACTATGTGAATGGAATCAATGCTTTGTTTGTGATCAGGCATTACAGAAAATGTTGACATCTCGCACAGCTTTTTGTGAAAAAGCTATGTTTTGCTTTAAAACTGATGGTCCAAATGTCTAGCAAAGGACCAAGGCACTGAATAAGGTGTGGATAGTGCTCTGTATAATGATGTTTAGGCCACAGCTTGAAGTCTGGAAATACCTCCTGGAGTAATTTCCTTTGGTTATAGATTTTTAATTCCAGGTTGCTGAGTGACTCGGCTGTGAACTTTGAACTTGCCAAAAGCTGTAGAATGTCTTTTAATTTCATGAGAATGCCTTGTGATGCTCAGAATCAAAATGACCAATCATTAGGGGAAGTAAACAAAATAGAGTCCAGTTTTCATGACATGGAGTTTCCCCCTATTGATCCCAATTGAAATACAATAGTTTTAATTAATAAGAAATGGCTTTTCAGATGTGATTTGAAATCCTCAGCTCTCGTTTTTACACCCTCAGGGCAAAGTCAATGACTCAAGTGCTCCATTAGTGCTGTAGCATGCTGTTTAGATACTCTGCGATCTTGACAAAAGTTTGTGTTTATTTTCCTTTTAGCACTCTGAATGTTATTCAAAAAAAGCTATTGGCAATCTCCATTACATCCCATGGAATGAATAATAAATATATGAGGCTGTTGTCTCACTCAAGGCATCATCGCTCCAAAGGGGAACATTCAGGATCTTCTGGACAGATCTGATATGTCATCCTCACCACCTGTATCTGCAGAATTACAGCCCAGCAGTTACACTGTGTTACAGGTCAATAAGTCAAAAATGAACAAATTTGATTCTTCATTTTCATCTTTATTCAAGCAACAAAGAAATGCAGAATGGCCTGTGTCGCCTTCCTCTTGTTTTGAAATCTAAAGTTCTGCCATTTAGATTTAAAAATACATTGTTTGGGTTAAAAAACTTAAAGGGGTCGTATTATGCTCTTTTATAAAGTCTTGATTTTGTTTTGGGGGTGTACTAGAACATGCTCTCATGCTTGGTGGTTCGAAAAACGCATTATTTTTTAACATAATTTACATTATTACAATACATTTCTCCCAGCCTGGCACACATGGCTCGATTTGTTCCAGGTTTTATTGAAGCCTCGCCTTTTGAAAAACAAAATGTGTTGTGATTGGTTAGCTGTCCCACTGTGCTTAGACGGTGTTTCAGTACTGCCACGCCCCTTGTCAAGGAAGCAAGTTCCGTATACAACGGATAGCGCAAAGTAGATTAAAGTGATTCTTACATTTTAAATATGGATATTTTTCTTTAAAAAACACATTGATTCGCTACAGGAGGCCTTTATTAACCCCCTGGAGAAGTGTGAGGCACTTTTTATTATGGATGGATGAATAGACTTGTTTTGGACTGATGAGGAGAAACACCACACTGCAGCTCGTTGAAGCGGTTCTAAACGCTGCATCGCTAAAGTTAGGCTAATCCCCCACCTCGTCCCTACCCTCCCTCCAACAATTCGGGATTAATTTAATGATCTTCTAATGGACCGTGTTGTAACATCATTGCATGCAGAAAACAAACATAGTTCTTGAAAAGAGATTTTTTAAAAACGAAATATCTCCTTTTGGAGTGGACTTTGAGATTTGTAATTTTGTAGATATTTTTTTGTATGCCCAAGGATACACAACACACACTGACTAAAGTTCAAAAAGTGAAAAAGCATAATAGCACCCCTTTAATTTTTGAATAGCAATATGCATTGCTAAGAACTTAATTTGGACAACTTCAAAGGCAATTTTCTCAGTATTTAATTTTTTTTTGCACTCTCACATATCAGATTTTCAAATAGTTGTATCTCGGCCAAATATTGTCCTGTTCTAAACCGTACATCAATGTAAAGCTCATTTATTCAGATTTCTTAATTTCTCAAAACCCCAATTGACCCTTCTCATGAAGTTTTATGACAGCATCTGCAAAACAACAAGTACAATATTCAGATTATTCAAAGAAGCTATTCGAGCAGATTTTCTCTTTGTATTTTGTTGTTTGATTAACATTACTTAAAGTGACAGCAACCTGACATGCATCTGAATTAAGATCTACTGATAAATACATTTTCAAAGCAATAACATGAAAATTATATATTTATAATTATCAAATCAATATAAATCAAACAATTGTCCTATTCTGAATTACTCCACTCCAATGTAACAATCTTTACTCAGCAAGTTATTATAATTGACTCACTCAAAACTCCCTTGGACATTCTGCATTCGACTTCCTCAGGCACAAAAGGTTTCGGGAAAGTGTTAAGAACCTCTTCTGAACTTTTGACCCTCTTGAAAAGTTGTGATATCATCTGGAAAAGATGACCCTTTGCTATAGCTTTCTGAATGAATGGTTGGTGTGATCAGGCACAAGAACAAGTATTATAAGCCATCATGACCCTTCACACCATATTGTTGGTTCAAAAGCAGAAATAAAATACTTACTTGATGGACCTCCAACAGTTTTATGAAAAGAAAAAGGTGTTTCTGAAGTATTTGCCTCTTGCTACAAATTTTAGCAGCTGGGCTTTTCTTGCCACACCAAACCAATTCTGCTGCATCAGCTGAGAAACACTGCTCTCTGTTGGTGAAATACTGGTGTTGTCAACTCAGTGACAAAATGACAGTGATTTGACATGGCAACAGTATCCCAGTGTTGTGGGTAATCTCTGAATTTAAAATACACAGATGAAGTTTACAAGTGATAGTTTGGGCTCCAAGTGTTTTTCTTTATTCTACAGTATGATTTACTCCATTCTATGGAACATTCCGTTTGCAGGTAAAATGAAAGTTCTATTTATTTTAATCAAATTCATTTTCAAATATTTGAGCATATCCACCTGGGTAATTCAGATCTGGATACTTTTCAAAATATTTCTTGAAAGTCTCCACACCAATATCCATTTCGATGTTGGTGTAGAGGCTGTCTATATCGATAGTGAACAAAAGTGCATCTTAAGGGATTGGGAATTGGCCCAGCTTTTCAAGAAAATCTATATACAGTAGACATCAGGCTATTACAGTCGGAGACTGTAAGGTTGAGGTTTGCTCCAAGATTCTGAGCTTTTATGAATTTTTGGAAGTAGGTAAGAGTCTGGGATTTTCATAGCCTAGGACGAATTCCTCTTAACCTCCTTTTAGCTCAATTGAGGTAAGCATTTAAATATGCTCTAATTGTTTGTCTGATGTTGTTCGATAAACTACACTGTAAAAAACTATTTGTTGAGTCAACTTAAAATAATTTGTAACCTGGCTGCTTTAAAATTTTAAGTTCAGTCAACTCAAAAAGTTTATTCAACTTGAAATGTTATATTATACTAAGTGACAACTTAGATATTTGAGTTGAATCAACTTAAAATTTTAAGGCAGCTGGGTTACTTACCCATCTGTTAAGTTTAGCAAACACAAATAATTAAGTTGTTACTTAGTACAACTTAACATTTAATGTTGACTAAACTTATTTTAGTTGACTGAACTTTTAAAATTTTAAGGCAGCAGGGTAACAAATTATTTTAAGCTGACTCAGCAAATTGTGTTTTTTATTTTTTTACAGTGTGGACAAAGATGGTGTTCATTCAGAGGGGCCCATGAATGGGATTTTTTTCTTTTCAAGTTTTTTGATTATTTACAATTTTATTATTTAGCAGAGCATTCTAATGTTTTGACAAACAAACCTTCTTCAGTGAATCATATAACATTTCCCACATCAGTTTTTTAAAAGAGGTAAAGGCCAAAGATCACACGTAAAAAGCCACATCACAGGTGTTATTTATCGTGAACTTAATTGACCAATCAATCAAGCAAAGACAAACACCCAAACTTCAAAAAATTCAACACTTTAGAAAAAAACACAACACAAGCACAAAAAGAAACATCACAAATAATCCATTGTAAGTACAAAAAATGTCAAAACAACATGAAAAAAAATCAACATAAAGCCGACACATCAGGCCACAAGCCGCTCATTAGTCCGTATTGCATCACCCACTATAACCAAATAATCAAGGAATAAACAACTTTTTCATACTTAAAAAAAAAAACAAGAAAGATTGAAATCCTCATTTAAACTCAAGGGAGACAAATTTTTTGTCGGTACATCCAATAAGCTTCTCTTTGCAAAAGTTTTCCCCCATGTCCCCATGTGCCACCTCTTCTTATTTTTCCACACATTGTGACAAAACACTTAAATCAAAATACATAAACCGAATAAACACAAAATGTATTACATTTCAATCGCTAACAGTACCACTAAACATGAAAAAAATATGGGGCATATGGGGCATCGGACACTGCATGCTCACAATGATTAGCAAAGCCAGCACCATAGAGCTGTGTTTAGCCGCTCTCTTATCAAATTTACGTCAGTTACACACTAATTTAACTGCATTAATACATTCTGTTAAAGTTAACCTGTGTAATACTCGGCGTGAGTTTCATTTTCTTTTCTTCACTAACTTTTGTTCCTCTTTTTTTGTCTTAGTTCCTGTTCGCCTTGGTTGACCTCAGCTGTGTCCGAAATCTGCCATGGGAAATGAATGGGAAATTCGCAGAAATACTAAAATACAAATAATTTTAAACAATATGAAATTGTACACATTACTACTTGTGTTATGCTGTTTGTTTGTTTTATTTAACTGGTTGAACCATAACCAAAGCAAATAGTTTCCATGCACCACAAAGGAGCTTTCTCTGTATTATATTGTAGTCCGAATAAAAAATATTGCTTATTGTAGACTCGAAAGTAAATTGTAGACTCGAAAGTAAATGCCCACTGCTATGACTGGCCAACACTTGTGTGTTTTGACAGTCTACATCAGTGGTTCTCAAGTTTTTTTGGGCCAGCGCCCCCCTACCCATTATTCAGGTTCCTCACCACCCCCCCATCAGATAAAACATGGTCTAATTGTCCACACTAAATATTAAAGTTGATTATTAATTTGTGTTTATAATGAGGACTGTCATTATATTTACAGCAATTCAAATGTATGGGGTCATTGCGATTTTTGAGAAATTACTTTAATTCAAGGATGCATTGAATGGACCAAAAAAGTACTTTTTACAGTAAATTATTTTAAGTGTAATAACATTCATTTACAGAGTTTTTAAGTATGTTAGCTACAGCTTCAGTGTTGTTGAGATGCTGATATAACTTGACTGATATAACATTTTTACAGAAGAGATTTTATGTTTTTCTTCCATTCCTGGAACTCTTGAACACCCTTTTTACTGCTGTGATATTTTTGGATGTTTTCAATTAACTTTCAGTGAAAATTAATAATATTTATCCCTTAGTTTTAGAAAACACCATGTTTTTTGAGAATATTGAGTTCCCTTTTTTCTGACATAATGGACATGATTATTTTTGTGGGTAAATAGCCTACCACATTTGCACATGTAAACCCTACTTTACTATATTTCATAAACTGTGTGAGAATATTTAAAAGTTGGGTTACAAATACTTTAAATAAAACTAAGTACAACCCTAATTCTAGAAAAGTTGGGACGTTTTGTAAAATGATCAAATCTGTGGTTAGTAGCTGTACTTCGTTACTGTACTAAAGTACATTTTTCAAGTATCTGTACTTTACTGGAGTAGTTTTATTTTGAATAACTTTCACTTTTACTTCACTACATTCCAAAGCGTAAGATCGTACTTTTTACTTCACTACATTTCACAAAAATATAGTTACTCTTTATAATATATCACGTGCTCTGAGACGCACAAGCGTGTCTGATTCATGAACAAACTGATTCTTTTCAATGAACCTGTTAAATTGATTCGCCAATCGCACCAAACGATTCATTCACGAATTAGAATGATCCGATTGCAGCTGTTCACGAGTCGACAACTCACTGATTCAAATGATCCGTTTAGAGCGAGTCTCCAGTCAACTGACATAAGTAAGAACCGGGAGATCTTGTGCGCGCGCGACCGATGCTGCGAAAAGTGAGCTACTAATGTCGAGTTTTAGGATTAATTATTATAACTGAAAATCATATTTAGGTCAAAGCTGTCTGTTGTTTGTTGATATACATCTGCTGTAAAAGGTGATCTGTTTAAGCGCACTGAAACGCTTGAATTCAGACATCAGACATCAAAAACTAAAAATTTGAATAACAGCTTAAATAAAATAACTCAGGCACGTTCATATTCCTCACTGATGTAACATTAGCAGTTTTATTAAAATGCTACACATGTAGCCCTACGTGACGTCTGTTTTAATATTGTTCAGCAACAGTATAAATTTTTATATTGTTTGGATCAGCTAGAGTAAACAGATTTGAATGTTTATTCTACCATACTGAAAATAAGTAAATACTGTTAGCTGATGCTAACAGTCTAGCTCCTTGCTGGTGTTAAGTTGAGATAATTTTTAGATATAAAGTCCACATATTTTTATTCAACAACCTAGAGAGATTACATCCGAGAGAAAAAAAAAGGATGTGATGTTCAGAACATGGAACTACAGTAATTATCAAAGGGGGAAGTGATGCCCTCTGGGGGCATTTGGCCAGGGGTGTTTTTTACACAGACAATATTTGAAAGGAAAATATCATTATGAAAATATAATTATATTTTCCTTAAAATGTTCTTGCTAACTTCGGGCCTTATTCTCCTGTCATATATAACTGTGACGTTATGCAAAACAAGCTTTAAAACACTTTTTTCTTACTGGTGAAAATATGATCAAATGTGTTTTCTCTTAGGTACATTGCAGTCTAAGCTTCACATTGAATATTACTACATCACTCTCGTCAACATATCTCATCCATATCATCAACAAAAATGTATTTTTTGGGAAAATCCCAGGTATTTTGACCAGTAGGATTATAAAAAAAAAATATGTGCTAATATCGAATGAAATTAAGTAACCCATATAAAATTGCAAAATAAATCTATCAGTACTTTTTTACTTAAGTACATAAAAAATCGGGTACTTTTGTACTTCCATTCAAGTAAAATTGAAAGAGGAGCACTTTTACTTTTACTGGAGTAATATTTTATTATACGTATCTGTACTTTTACTCAAGTACTCAGCTTGTGTACTTTGTCCACCACTGTTTATATATTTGTTGTAGTCGATTAAATTTCAAATCTTGCTTTTTTGTCAGTGTTTATTTCCCAGTATTATTTCCCAAGGAGCAAAAAAGTGACACGGATATAATATTTGTGAGCTTTGAATAAACTGTTTAGAAATTTGGCATTCAAACCAACTGCAGCCAATCAACAA
Organism: Cirrhinus mrigala; assembly: GCA_036247105.1. NCBI lineage: Eukaryota > Metazoa > Chordata > Actinopteri > Cypriniformes > Cyprinidae > Cirrhinus > Cirrhinus mrigala. The sequence continues at coordinate 20,048 of JAMKFB010000264.1, read as the reverse complement.
ACAAAAAGCTTTCATATTCATTTTTCTAAACAAGAAAAAGCGTCTCATGCTTAATCGTGTCTAAATGCTTGCTATTCTTTTGACGGGAAGTTCGGCAGCTGCGCTCCAAAAAGTCAAGCGAACACTGAAGCAAAAAGTCTAAAAAAGCGGGAGTATTGGTGTAAAATAGCAGCTAACACTAGACTGGGCGCAATAGAGAAGGGTATAACTGCAGCCTGGAGATCGAGAAATCTCCAAATGGGGGCGGTAACTCCAAAACCGAGTGGGAGCTCCAAAACAGGGCGTGGCTTCCCTCTCATTGACAAACAAACCCATTGACCCCTAAACCTATCCCACATTTGACCCTAACCTAAACCAGTGAAACTATCTGCACGGCGGGATTGACGGCGAATGGTGTGGTAGATAAACAGTTAATAAGATTATGCGATATAAGATTGCCGGGCCATTCCTTAACTCCCCAAATGGATCTCACTGGACAATGGGACCTTTTTAGTTACACTCAGCATCACTACACCCTCCTACTCTGCGAATTTCATGTCCCTGGATGCCCCAGTTTCTTAAAACAAAGCGATAGAGTAAAAACTTTCCACTGCGCTCGCGGGCGGGGGATTCCCATTTATATCTTTAAGCAGAGGTTCAAAACTCCAGTCCGAACACCCCTGGCCACTGAGCATATTTATTAATATAGCATATTTTATTTTATTTCAGATGAACTCCAAACAATGTTTAATTTATAAAGTTTTATTTTGAAATGTAAGTCATTAACAATTGGCTGAAGCCTAGAGCCAATGGTAAAAGTCTGTGCTTGACGAGACCCCACCCTATTTTGGAGGTTCTGCCCACTTTTGGAGTTCCCGCCCCCATTCGGAGATCTCCGGTCTGCAGTTATACATACTTGGAGATTTCCGAATGGGAACGGGAACTCCAAAAGTGGGCAGAACCTCCAAAATATGCTCAGTGAGAGCAGATCCCAACGCTTGTGGCCTGGGGTGTTCGGACTGGAGTTTGAACCTCTGCTTAATGATATAAATGGGAATCCCCCGCGAGCCGTCACAGCGCAGCGCAGGGGAAAGTTTTTACTCTATCGCTTTGTTTTAAGAAACGGGGGCATCTCGGGACGTGAAATTCGCAGGGTAGGAGGGTGTAGTGATGCTGAGTGTAACTAAAAACGTCCCATTGTCCGGTGAGGTCCGGTTGGGGAGTTAAGGAACGCCCCGGCAATCTTATATCGCATAATCTCATAAACTGTTTATTTACCACGCTATTTTTATTTACCACGCTACGGCAACCTCCCGGTCTCCCTCTAGAAGCCAACACGGAAGTGACTAAAACTGCAATTCATTGACTGGCTGCAAAAGGGAGTCAATCCCATAGACTCCCCATGTTAAAATGCCCAACTTCACAGCAGAAAAAAATATGTTTAACAAAGAAACGAACAGTGATCACGTAATAAAAAGAGTTACTCACTCGTGTGTTGCGACATTACTGTCGGATCCAATATAGCGTCATGTTTTAGTTCCAATCTTTCTGAAAATCCCACACTGAATTGTTCTTACAGACTGTGGTCTGGAACTTAACTAAAAATAAAGTTCATCCATTCTTTCCCAATTCTGGGTTTAGAAGGAAGGCAATGCAAAGACTTTGTTTTTTTAACAACTTGACACTGCAGAGCTTCTTTTTGTCTGCAGAGCATCATTATTTACATAACATGTGTGAATCGGTGGGCGGGGCTAAACAGACGGCGATGTAGAAGCAGGTGTTGATCTTCTTCTGCGGAGGCGGTGCTTATCCACACTATTACATCAGAGAGTTGCACATTCCAAAAGATGTCATTTTGGCAGACTGGCTTAAATATAAGCTGTTTTTAGACTAACAAGAACGTTTTTAAGTTCTGAAACTTGCAGGATGTTTTTATAGTACAGTGATACCTCTTATATGTTCATTAACCCTGTATGTTCATTAACCCTGTAAGCTTGAACATATCAGTCTCTTGTTGCATGTAGTGGGTGGACATTACATCTTTTTTTAGTTAATAAAAATAAACACAAAATTTCCTTATGTATGCGGGATGCCATATTGATAATGAGTTCCTTTACGGATTGCTGCTCCTGACTTGCAAACTTAAGATTTACCCAGAGTGTAAATTAGAGTGAATCAGACAAGACATATCTCAGGATGGATTTAGAAATCACATCAGAACTGCAGATAAAACTGAAATGCAGATCAGAGCCGTGTGAAGACGTACATGGATGGCTGAAAAAAAAAACCACTTTCTAAAAAGGACAAAAACAGCTTATTAGAAATCTTTCATATTTTAAAATTTGTTTTATTGCATTTCATGTTATAGTGTATCTTCTTGTACTGAACTCTCTGTGAACTCTCTTAAAACCTTGAACTTTTAGTTTGAGTTTCTCTTCTTTATTTTCCTGTTTTCTGTAAATTGTGGTGTGTTATTACGGGCAAGTCTGAAGACAGACATTTCCTGAACACTTGACAAAAAGTGAAAGTTCTAAATATGAGCGAAATGAGTCACAAAAAGTGGAAGTTCTAAATATGTGACCCAGGACCACAAAACCAGTCTTAAGTCGCTGGGGTATATTTGTATTAATACATACATTGTATGGGTCAAAATTATTGATTTTTCTTTTATGGCAAAAATCATTAGGAAATTAAGTAAAGATCATGTTCCATGAAGATATTTTGTAAAATTCCTACTGTAAATATATGAAAACTTAATTTTTAATTAGTAATATACATTGTTAAATACTTTATTTGGACAACTTTAAAGGCGATTTTCTCAATATTTTGATTTTTTTGCACCCTCAGATTCCAGGTTTTAAAATAGTTGTATCTTGACCAAATATTGTCCTATCCTAACAAACCATGCAGCTTATTTATTCAGCTTTTAGATGATGTATAAATCTCAATTTTGAAAAACTGACCCTTATGACTGGTTTTGTGATCCAAGGTCACATATGAGCAAAGTGAACTTTATCTTATATTTATATTAAATGGTCCTTAATAAGTACAAAATACAGAACACACACTTAAAGTTTCCAGTGATAATATTTAGCTCCTGGGTTCTTTATTAATCAGATTTCATACACTACAGTGTATGGACCTAGAAGTTAAATATTGTGTTTGACTTAAATATTGTGTATAGTGTATGATGACAGATTAAACAAAAACTAATGGGTTAAAAATTGTCTCTTGTAACTGTAAGTACAAAGTACAAAACACCTAAAGTCACATGTGATAATTTTTAACTCTTGGTTTCTTGTTAAGACTTTACCGAATTATTACTAAATAACAAGATTATTTATTTATATATTTGTATATTTATTTATCTTAACTAGTATTAAGCTCCGCCCCCTTCTGTCCTCCCATTCTGATGGACAGTTTATAAAGAGCAGCAGATCCACTTCTCACACTCATGGACTTCTCTGCACTGGAATGAAATCAGGTTATTCTTTTACTTCATTTATGATTAATACCATTCCAGTTGTTGTTGTTTTCTAATCTTTCCTTTTTCTTGCATTTATCTTATTTGTCTTCCATCACTATTAAATACTGACCAAGGTTTAATGTTTTAATATAATAGAGTATCCAGAACCATGGGTGCCAAGGTTTCAGTCATCAATCAGACTCCTTATAACTGGTACTTTGCAACCCAGGACAAAGGGGTAAGGGCGTTTTGTGCATTCACTACACACGATTATTTATGAAATGTTATATTCTAATTTTATAATCCTGCTTCATAGCGTCTTTTGTCCTAGTTAGCTTGTCCTCTAATTAGCCAGACAATAACTAAGAGCATGACGTAATATCTCACAACAAAATCAGTATGTATTTACATGTGACTTTTTTCACTGCTTTTTTAATGGAAACGAATGTATAATTCTGCTCCCCAGTATACACGCATCAGTGCTGGCTGCACAACATCCTATGACGAGTCCCTGGCTGTCCATCGCTACATTCACATCAGATATGAAAATCACTCGTGGAATAGTTTTTCATACGAGTTTAACACCCATAAAGGCGACACGTCTTTTATCTTAATGGAAACCTACGACCGCTCCCAGATTCAGCTGCACTGCACCTCTGAGGGTGGCACTCGTTACTGTCCCAACTATGGTAAGTTCCTTCAAATATACGCTAAACACCCAAAAGTATTTGCACCCCAACCATCACACCCATATGTGCTTGGCATCCCATTTGCTGTTATATTACAGAAAAATCCATGTTTTTAGCTTGTGTGTTTTTTGCAATGTTTAATACTGTTACTACTTTTAAAATTACCAGTGAAGCTCGACACATAAAAGTTTTTGTTTTATAGGACAGGGTTTTATCACTCTATTTTTAATGTCCCTAGACCTTTTATAATTAATGGCTCCTTGTTAAATATTTTTTTATTTTATTTTATTTAGTGTTTTTCTAGAATTGCCTAGAAAGTATTTCTCGAATTTTAAATTACATTGCATAACCAATCTTCTATCTTTATACTCACATTTCTAAAATTACGACAACATTAATGTCTGTCTCTTGAAATCATCTTTATCTTCACAATTTTTTTTAGCCTAGTTTAGCTGATTGGCAAACCTCTCTTCTGGATAACAACTACATGCACCTGGATAATAACTATACACATAAAAATATATTTCTGTCTATGGTTTTCATATATAATTAAGATATTAGTCTTGTACCCCATCTCTTAACATTTATAATAAATTAATTTTATTGATCTCTATTATAATTTAATGTACATTTTAATCTAGTAAAATTATCATTCAAAAATTATATTGATGGTGTTTGGGAAGGTCCAGTTATCAGTGTTTTAGGTTTTGTATTTAGTTTCCAAGAGATAATAAATGTTTGCGCATGCACCATTTATCCTGTTTAACACATTTGTCATTATTTGCTATATCTATCATATTAAACCATCAGATTAAAAGGTGAATCTCACAAAACTGTATTCTCTGCAAGCTTTTTTTCAGGGTCATTTTAGGTGTCTTTCCAAAAAAGTACACAAGGACAAGGACACCAAATAACCAAATAATATAAGGAGTCCACATAATTCATAAATTTATACACACCAAATCACACATGAAGAAAAAAATATTTATATTTTATACAAGTGAAGTTGCAATACACGTTTAGACGTTCTGTTCGGTCTGTTTATTTATGCAGCGTGACAATTGAGGAAACAAATCACAGAATGTGACAGAGCTCATGTTTTACAGCCAAAGACGAAGTCACTAAAAATGCAACTTGAGTGCCTATTCGCTCTGCCATCTCTGATGTAATCAGCCTGGTTTTTATTTCACATTAGCACTGTTTGTTCGAATACATTGGCTTGGTGCAGCGGTTCTCAATTCCAGTCCTTGCGACCCCAGCTCTGCACATTTTGTATGTATCTCTATGGAGATAAAATAATGCCATAAAGATTTGCATGTGAAGAGTGCACATTGTGCAAGTGTACATAAGACTGTAAGCGCAAATTAAATTTGCATGCGCAAGAGAAGCTTTGTAAAAGTGTTAATCGCGTTTCAAGCCTAAGAAAAAATGATTTGCAGCATTTTACTGTTACTCTGTTACTCGTAAGTGTAATTCATGTATTGTGAAACTGCAGCCATACGATCTGCATTCTTCTGACTTCCATTTCTCCGCGCTTACACTTTTGGCACATTGTTTTCCCTAAAATACGGTCAAAAGCACTGCAAGCCTGTGAACAGTGATTTGCACACGAAAAACGTAAGAACAAACTGCATAGGACCAATCTGTATGTGTAAAAAAACAAACAGTTGCAAATGTCTAAATGACTTGCTGTGTATGTAAGGCACAAAGTTGCCGAAATAATCCGATATGTACAGCTCCATCTTTCTTTTTTCTGCGCTTACACTTTTGGCACGATTCTCTCACTCACTGAGTTTTGCAAGCGTGAGGGGGAGGGCGGGGCCACCACCTTTTTGTAGCCAATCAAATGAGACTCTCGCGGACTCCATTTACTCTTATCTGATTGGTTCAAAAAACACATCACACGCCAAAACATTTATCTTCATTTAGTTCTTGCTGCCGCTCGCTTCCGGTGGAATGGTACTTTTAATGTACACATACATTAAAATAAATAAATAAATAAATAAATAAATAACAACTTAAATAAAACATGATACTTTGTAAGTTGTGTACCATTAGGCTAGACCAGGGGTGGGCAATTAATATTCCTAAGGGGTCACATGATAAACTTGCGCGGTTGCAGAGTGCCGGACCAATGCACTTAACTCAGTTCTGCCCAATATATTTTACAATTCTTTATAAAAAAAAAAATAAATAAAATAATAATAATAATAATAAATATAATAAACATTAAATGAAACATTACAATCAAACAATGGAAATGTGGAGCACACATTTATATCACTCCTTAATGAACATTCACAAAAATTGCAGTGTTTCAAAAACTATCACAACTTCATACAAAAAGCAAGTATTTCAAAGATTAGCATGACGCAGTTTCAGAGTTATGGACGTGACATTTGCAGTCAAAACCTAAAACAAATTCTCATAGAATGTATCCATTACAACTTATACAATCTATTTATATTTTTATAAACCCCTGAGAAAAGTATCAGTACAAAAGCAACAATATCTGCCGGATGGAGAAACGTTGGCAATTCACAAAACATTTAGGCCTTTTTTTGTTTGTTTTCTTCAATAAATTCATTTTTGTTTCTGAGGAAAAAAATAAACGTTACGGACGTGAGAGTTCTGAAAGCGGAATTTATCTGACTATGGAAGTCCGTATAAAATGCTTTAAAAACGGAGACCTAACTAGTGGTTATTTAATAGGGCTTAACTAGTCGTTCATTTAAAGGGGTCATCGGATGTTAAGTTGACTTTTTCATGCTGTTTGAACATTAATGTGTGTTGGCAGTGTATGTACAAATCTACCCTCTAATGATAAAAATCCATGCAGTGGTTTTTAATTAATCTGTGAAAATAATATCCCCTTTTTCAAATCGATCCATTCTCAGATGCCTGTCGTTGTGGCATCACACCCACAGAGGCCGCTCCCATGATAGTTGATTGACATGAGCGTCTTACCTCAGATCAGCTGTAACGGTCCAGTAACTTTCCTTGTTTTGATGCCAGAGCAGGGATGTAAGTTAGACAAGAATATCTCTGACTGAGCGATTGAGGTGTTGTGTTGCTGGATGTAATAATGAACATAGTGGTCGTCATTTACTCCCGACATCTGAGCCGCTGAAGATGCAGTGGATTACGTTTGTTTGTGAAGGGAATGCGCCTCCCGATCTACATATATCTGTCTATGTTCATGCGAATCATTCATGATCCAGCTTCACTTACAGCAGAAGTGTGTATAAGGGTTTTTTATAAATCTTTGCGATCGCCTTTCCGTATAATGTGGTAGTTATGAAGTTTAGCGGCTAAACGCGGCTAAATGTGGCTAATGTAAACAAGACCGTCTTTCCACAGAGAGAAGAGAGGGGCGGGGCGAGCAGAGCTCATTTGCATTTAAAGGAACAACCCCTTAGAATGAGATGATCTTTGCAGAGCTCTTTTTTACAAGGTGAAAAGGGTGTTGTTTTACAAAACCATTGAGAATTTTTAATCAAAGTATATTAGAGACTTTTCATTAAGACCCTAAAGAATCATATCAACTTGTGGAAAATGGGCATCCGATGACCTCTTTAAGCCATTATTAACTTATTAACTCATTATTATATTAAAGCTTATGATCCAAAACGAATCTTAATATTTTCCGCGCTCAAGCACACGCATAAAGTTTGACACAAAACACGGACAAATGTCGCCTAATGTTTATGAATGAATGTGTCATGAAAAAAATCTATATTTTTTTTATTCATAGTGTTTATGTGTCCTTGTCAGTTGCAATATGAAATACACATGCTAACTCTCAACTCCAGAGTAGACTGGACGCACCTTTATAGAGAGAAATGCAACCTTCATACAGATTACAGAATCAGGGGGTATTTGATTTCGTTTAAAAGTAAAAATTTTAAAATTATATATTATATATATATATTATATATTTCTCATGTATGTGAGCAAGTCATACGATGAGTTTCGGGTTTTTTTTGTGACGCGCTTCAGAGACAGCGATGGCAGAAAACGCGTCCTGTTTGTTCTCATTCATCTACAAAAGCAACGTTTGTTGTTTACAGAAATAAAATCACTTTCATTATCAGGAAAAAATTACAAGTGATCGCGCGGACGCTTCTCTGTCAGGGTGCAGTAGGTGCATTACACATTCCGCATAAACATGTTTATTAAAATAAATCTTGACGTTTTAAAATGATCTTATCCGCTTATTGATCGTTATTAGTTGTCCATCAAGGTTAAACGGATGTCGCTTTAAAAATAAAATATATATATAAGATATGTACAAAATAGGTTAAGTAAAATATGCTGAATATATAATATTTTACAAATATTTATAAAAATGCTAGTCAAAATGATATGTGACAATGCTCAACAGTATAGTATCAGAGTGCTATACTTTTTATAAAACCTTTTTATTATAACAGTAAAGCTACATAAATCTGAATACGTAAGTAGGCTAATAAAAGAAAGACTTAGTCTTTCGGTGGATCTCGCCGCGCGTCACATCGCGTCATAGAGGACACAGTTCGAAGTTCCCTCGAAAGGGAACTGTATTTTCTGCAAGCTTTTTTCAGGGTAATTTTAGGTGTCTTTCCAAAAAAGTACAAGGACAAGGACACCAAATAACCAAATGATATAAGGAGTCCACATAATTCTTACATTTACGCACACCAAACCACACATGAAGAAAAAAAAATATTTATAAATATTACTTATGATATATAAATATTTATTACCTGTGCCTCTGACTGGGGCTGGAGCTAAACTCAGCAGGACACCGGCCCTCCAGGACCAAGTTTGGGCACCCCTGGACTGAAAACTTTCCCGGAGTTTAACGCCTTTAGAACAGGGGTGTCTAAGAGTTTAGATCCAGCTAATCAAGTCCTTCAGGCTTATTTGAAAATTACACGGTATGTGTGTTGGAACTAAACTCAGCAGGTCTATGGCTTCCAGGAGCTTTTTGACACCTGTGCCTTAAAATTATCTGATCGGGTTAGATTAGAAATTTCTGCCTATCAGTTTACGGGTTCTTGCACCATTATAGATGCGTAGTGTGACACTCTTGGCTCCCAAGATCATCTAACTGCAGGTGCTGTCTTTACACAGGAAAAATTGAACAAGATGAAAGACAGAGACAACAAGAGGAGGAGAGAAGACGTCGGGAACATGAGCAAAGGATTCAACAGGAGCTGGACAGAAAGAGTAAATCATCCAGATTTATGCTTTATTTATCCATTTATGTTTTATAAAAGTGAAGTTTCAATACACGGATTCATACAGCGGTGAGATGTTTTGACATTTTCAGCCTGTTTTTCATGCAGCATGACACTTGAGGAAACAAATCATAGAATATGACAGAGCTCATGTTTTAAAGCCATTAACACAGTGAATAATTCACTGAAAATGCAACTTGAGTCTCTATTAGCACTGTTTTGGACTAATTGTTTGAATACATTGGCTTAGTGCAGCGGTTCTCAATTCCAGTCCTCGCAACCCCCGCTCTGTACATTTTGTATGTATCTCTTCAAACTTCGTTTTTTTTTTTTTTTTAAGTTTTATTTATACATTTTTATTTCAATACAAAAGAATACAAAAAGATCCAAAACCACAGGATAACAACAACAAAAGCATGCTTAAATATGTGGCAGTGAACAAATACACCAAAATATATTTTTCAAAAATAAATAAATTACAGAATAATCACAATAAATAAATAAATAACAAAAAAAAACAGTGCAATCCTTCATACAGCAGGTACCATTCTACAGTATTTTGATTAAGCTGTGCATAAATAGTATCTCAAACAAAACTGAGTGTAGGGTGGGGGGGGACTCAGTCCCAAAGAACCGGGTCAAGCTGGAGAGTTTGGACATGTTCACGAAGGGGCTGCCAGAGTTTAACAAAAATTGTGCTCTGACGGTGAAGAGAGTACCTGATTTTCTCTAACTTCATAAAGTAAAGAACATCCTTTACCCAGCGGGTGTGAGAAGGAGGATGAGGGCTCTTCCAGTTCAGGAGAATAAAACACCAAGCCAACAGGGATAAAAAAGCTACAAAATCTGAAAAATGTGAGGGCAAGGAAATGCCAGGAGGGAGAACTCCGAATAAACCAGTAATTGGACAAGGTGGAATATCGACAGAGGTAATAGCTGACAATGAAACAAAAATTTGCCTCCAAAAAGTAAACAGGGCAGGACATGACCAGAACATATGAATTAAAGTAGCTGGACCAGAATGACACCTGTCACACTCAGGGTCAATGGAGGGGTTGATACGAGCAAGCCTACACTTAGACCAATGAGCCCTGTACACCACCTTGCACTGTATAAGCCGATGACGTGCGAAAAAGAGAGAAAGAGTTGACCCTTGTCAGGACCTCCTTCCATGTCTCCTCGCTGATGACAGTACCAATGTCTTGGGACCAACTGATGCGTAAGTTATCCGAGACAAACTGCAAATTATCACTTATATTGACTATCTTAGAAATTGATCCTTTAGCACAAGGGTCCACACCCAGTATGATGTCCAGAACCGAAGGAAGAGGTACATTTGGAAGGTTAACAAACTTTTTACGCACAAAGTCTTGAGTTTGTAAATATCTGGAAAAATGGCTTTTGGGGATATTAAATCGAGAGATCAACTGATCAAAAATGGCAAAAACACCATCAATGTAAAGGTCACCAAAACGGGCCAATCCAAGGTCTTTCCATGAGGCATAAGCATTATCCAGGATAGAGGGGTAGAACAAAGGATTGGAGTGTATTGGGGATAATAAAGGGGTATTGTGAAGACTAAAATGGCACACAAATTGGGTCCAAATTTTAAGACTATTTTTTACAATTATATTATTCGAATATTTCACTGGAGTCATTGAGTATGGGAGGCATAAAAGGGAGGCCAAAGAGGAAGACTTACTACATGAGGCATTCTCAGTGTGCAGCCAAGAAGGGGAATTGACTAAGCTAGATGAATGGACCCAATGCAGAGTAGAGCGAATGTTCGCTGCCAAGTAGTATATTTGAAAATTTGGGAGGGCCAAACCCCCCAATTGTTTTGACGTCTGAAGAATGTTTTTACGAATCCTAGGTTTTTTTTTTTGTTCCAGAGAAAACTAGAAATAGAACTATCAAGTGTGACAAAAAAGACTTTGGAATAAAAATAGGAATACATTGAAATAAATATAAAAGTTTAGGGAGTACGTTCATCTTAATACAGTTAACCCTACCAATCAGGGGTATAGGAAGGAGGGACCATCGATTGAAATCCTGTGTAAGATTATTAACTAACGGGACAAAGTTATGATCAAATAAGTCTGAAAAGTGTTTTGTCAAATTTATGCCTAAATATCTAAAAATCCTGTGGGGAAGATTTAAAGGGCAAAGATGCTAAAGGGAATTCCAAGGCTGCTTTATTAATGGGCATCAATTCACTTTTATTTAAATTTAGCTTATAGCCTGAAATTGGACCAAAATCTTTTAACAGATTCAAAAAGCAGTGGAATGGAGGTACCAGGGTCCGACACGTATAACAAAAGATCATCAGCGTATAGAGATATTTTATGCTCCATTCCTCCCCTCTGTATGCCAGCCATCAAACTGGCTCTTATAGCAATTGCCAAAGGCTCAATGGCTATTGCAAATAGCAGAGGGGAGAGTGGGCAACCCTGTCTAATACCATGACTAAGGGTGAAATACTTGGAATAATTATTATTTGTTCGCACACAAGCTGTAGGAAATGTATATAAAAGCCTAATCCAAGCTATAAATTGATCAGGAAAACCAAATTTCTTTAGTGTATAAAACAAATAACTCCACTCGACTCTGTCGAATGCCTCCTCAGCATCCATGGAAATAACTAATTCTGGAGATAAATTTGAAGAGGAAGAGTAAAGAATAGTCAAAAGCCGTCTAATATTATGAAAAGAGTGTCTATTTTTAATAAATCCTAGGGATTTATAGGCAGGGCCTAGATGAGGAACGGTCTAAAAGAGGGTCTAGACAGCAATTAAAATCCCCGCCCAGAATTAGCTGGTTGGAATGCAAATCGGGGAGAGAAAACAATACTTTTTTGAAAAAGGCCTCATCATCCCAGTTAGGACCATATAAATTTGCCAAAATCAAGTGGGCTCCGTTAATCTGCCCTCTAAGAATAATAAAACGGCCATTAGGATCAGAGATAACCTCAGCGACAGAAAAAGGAACAGATTTATGGATAAGAATAGCTACACCTCGGGATTTACTCTGGAAACTAGAATGGTAAAGTTGACCTACCCATCCCTTTCTATTTCTTAGATGATCAGCAGGCCTAAGGTGCGTTTCCTGAATAAAGGCAATACTAGTGTTCAACTGTTTCAAGTAATTAAGAACTTTATTTCGCTTCACCGGGGAATTAAGTCCCTTAACGTTCCAACTGGTGAATTTCAAAACACCACGTGGTGCCATCTTATTACTCAACTTAGATAAGTACTAAAAAACAAAACCAGGTTTCTGAGATGCCCCCCCAACACAGTCCAGCCAATAATAAATCTGGCTTGTGGCATTTTAAGATACATAACACAGTGACATGATTGCACAGAGATAGAAAAAAAAAAAAGAAACATCAACAACCCTTAAACCCACCCTTTAGCACCAGCTAACACAAAGAACAGCAGCTGGGACCTCTTTACCTTGACAGCAGGCAAGTTCCCTAACTCCTAGTTCTCCCAAAAATGGTACATAACCTCAATAATATTTATATCAAAAGTTACTGACAGATTTAAACTTCAAGACAAAACTAATTTAGAAATCGAATGATCTGTACAAAAAGTAAGCTTCTAACAAAGTGATGTCAATCACTTAACTTTATCAAAATTAAGGAGCAGTCCAATATAACATTCACCGCTCAGGTCAGGAGGCCAAAGAATAAACAGGACAGCTCACAGTATAACAAACCTGATTGAGCTTATAGTATCAACATAACAACTGTCCAAATAAAAGAATAAAGGCACATTTGTCAGATTCAGCGAATGCTTTAAATCTGCAGGGTCGACAGCCCAGAATATCCTTCATATACTATAGAACAAGAAGGCCAACGTATTCAAGGCTGTTCATAATAGAATCAAGTCCACCGCACATACATCTAGACCGATCTCTGGATAAAGTCATTGGCTTCGGAAACAGACGCCAACCATTTCTTCTCACCGTTTGGAAGAGTGATTTGCAATCTTGCAGGGTAGAGAAGCGCAGGCTTGAGTCCGCGTTTGTAGAGTGATGACATGACATCCTTATACTTGGCGCAAAGCTTTAAAACCTCAGGGCAGTAATGCTCAAAGATACAAAGTTTGTGGCCATCATACAGCAGCTCACCCTTTTTGCGAGATTCACGGATGACCTAGTCCTTCATTTGAAAACGATGAAATCGCAGAATGACGGGGCGAGGTCTCTGCCCTGGCGCGGGTTTAGGTGCGAGGCTTTGATGAGCTCTGTCCAGCTCAGGTGGGGAGGTTAAAACCTGTGATCCAAGGACATTGACCAGAAGCTGAGAGAAAAAGGCCGTCAGGCAAGGCCCTTCGATTGACTCAGGTAAGCCCAAAATTAGAATATTTTGGCGTCGACTGCGGCTTTCAAGATCTGAGACTTTCGCTTTAAGCCACTCGTCATCCCTCTGGAGAGCCGAACATGTAGCTGACTAATCTCTGTAGTGTAGCTTTTGAAGGATGCTTTAAAGTCTGCGGCAGTTGAGGCTCTAAGATCGTCATGTATAGCAGTGATCTCGTGACAATTTTCCAGACTATGTCTCTGTTTATTGTATTTAACACTCAATTGTATACTTTGCAATTTTTGAAGATTTTGAATATATTTTGTAAAATTACAACATATTTTACCCAAGCGCATGACTACTGTTTTGATACGCCTAAAGAACATTTTATTTCACTGTATTATGCCACTGTTTTTATACAGAAGTGCCTAGAGTTATATATAAAAAAAAATATGTATAGTCATCAACTATATTTTTGTCCTGTTGTTTTATGTTCAAGGCTGTTTATGCAGGCTACAGACACTTTTCATAACAGTCAATATAAGCTAAACAAGCCTGCACTGACAAAGACAATTAAAAGGAAGTAACAACATATTTGGGTGGTGTAATATTATAATTCACTGTCATTAGTCAATATAATAAGATAATTTGTGTTATTTAAATAACTAAAATAGCCTATAGACAATAATGTGCAATAATGATTCAACACACAGCATGATGCGATGATAAATTCAAGCAGTGCTTCACCTAATTAGTTATTAATTTAAATTTCATTTAAATAAGAGAACAACACTACATAAACTTTGGGTAATCAAAAAAAATGTTGTATTCATTAAACCATAGATCGGAGTTTTATTTATTTTTATTTATTCATTTATTTTTTTTCAGGAAACGGCAGACTAATGGCAACACAGTAGCGAACAATAAACAATAGAAATGACAAATAAAAATGAAATAATTAATTTAAAGTTTGAAAAATATGAGTAATGTTAGGCTAAACATCTAAATATGAGATCACAGTCAGATGCTGACTCAGACTAATGGCATTTAGTGCTTCTAACCTCTTCAGCATCCATAAATCGCTGATTTTTTTTATCTAATCCATTTTTTAGGGGAGTGTAAATTACACAATTTTAGTAAAAGTCGAAACTAAACGAAAAGCGAGAACTAAATGAAGATAAATGTTTTGCCGTGTGATGTGTTTTTTGAACCAATCAGATAAGAGTAAATGGAGTCCGTGAGAGTCTCATTTGATTGGCTACAAAAAGGTGGTGGCCCCGCCCTCCCCCTCACGCTTGCAAAACTCAGTGAGTGAGAGAATCGTGCCAAAAGTGTAAGCGCAGAAAAAAGAAAGACGGAGCTGTACATATCGGATTATTTCGGCAACTTTGTGCCCTACATACACAGCAAGTCATTTAGACATTTGCAACTGTTTGTTTTTTTACACATACAGATTGGTCCTATGCAGTCAATCCGTTTTGCAGTTCTTTAAACTGTTGTTTTTGTGTGCAAATCACTGTTCACAGGCTTGCAGTACTTTTGACCGTATTTTAGCGAAAACAACGTGCCAAAAGTGTAAGCGCGGAGAAATGGAAGTCAGAAGAATGCAGATCGTATTTATTTTGCGAAAGCATGAAGCTGCAGTTTCACAATACATGAATTACACTTACGAGTAACAGTAAAATGCTGCAAATCATTTTTTCTTACTCTTGAAACGCGATTTACACTTTTACAAGCTTCTCTTGTGCATGCAAATTTAATTTACGCTTACAGTCTTATGTATACTTGCACAACGTGCACTCTTCATATGCAAATCTTTATGGCATTATTTTATCTCCATATATCTCTCATCACTTTAAACGTTAGTTCTATTCAGCTGTAAGTGCCTAGCAAAGTGAACCACACAGGATATTCTGCCATGATTCCAGTTCAAAGGGAGCATATGTGTTCTATTCAAATGGCATTAAAGGGTGCGAGACGTGAATTTTAAATTGTATTTATTTACAGAGATATATCATGTCACACTTCATACTTGTCTAGTATGTTTCGTCTGTGTGCATGCTGCAGGGTGAATCCTCCGAACTGAAGTAAACTTCAAAAGATTTTTCCAGCTCAGGGAGTAGGGAGCAATGGACACTGTGTAGGGACAATGTCAATCGGAACACAGTTCATGCATGGAGTTCTCTTCGTACGAGCTGGTTATCTGAATCAGGTGTGTTAAATAAAACACAGATAGCAGTTAAAGATCACTTGATCTGGAAAACATCTGACAGATGTCTGAATGATTTCAGCTTTACATACATTCTAAATAATAAACATCTTAAAGAGATCTAATAGATGTCTATTTGACATCTGATAGGAAACGTCCTATAGACGTATTGCAGACAAGACGTATGAGCAAACAATATAAAAAATACGTCTTGCAGATGTAAATGCAGACGTCAAATAGATGTCTCCAAGATGTATGTGTGCTATCAGGGGAGAAACATGCAAAACACGCAGAGCAAGGGGGTTGTAAGGACTGGAATTATGAACCGCCGGCTTACTGGATCATTTGACTGAAACAGGGATGCCCAAACTCCAGGGGTCCAGCTTGCCTCAACACACTTGCCGGAAAGCTTCTAGCATTATTTTCTGCTTAGTAAGAGCTTGATTAGCTGGTTCAGGTTTTTCTGATTGGGGTTTGGAGCTAAAATCTGCAGAACACTGGCCCTCCAGGACCAAGTTTGGGCACCCTTGGATTGAAAACTTTCCCAGAGTTTAACGCTTAAAACAGGGGTGTCAAACTCATTTCCTGGAGGGCCACAGCCCTAATTAACCCTTTCACACATGAGTTTAAGATATTCTAGCTGAGCCCCCAGTTTTTTATTTTAGAATGTATCGCCTTATTGTTTCCATGGTAACGTGTTATGCTTGTCATGTGACACAACGCAGCCACAATAACGCTGTATGACACACGTGTATCACTTTTTATATCGTTTTTCCTTTTTTATTATTAATATTCACAAACGTGCTCGCTATATTATGAAATATCTAATATTCCGATTCTGAAATATGTGCAAGTAAATGTATTTAGAAGTTTTAAAGTGCTCCTATTATGCCATTTTAAAGGTTGCTAATATTGTTTTGTCTCCTAAAACAGGTTTACATGTATGCAAGGTCAAAAAAACACTTTAGTTTTCTCCAAAAATAGATTTAATTTTACCTCATTTCTAAGTGATTCATAAAGACTCGTGCGAAGCATTTTAAAGAATCAGTCGCTCTAAACAGTGTTGCCAACCTAGCAGTTTTGTTGCTAAATTTAGCAACTTTTCAGACTACCCTAGCAACTTTTTCCTCCAACAGCACCTAGCAATAAATTTAGCAATTTTTAAAATTTATTTGGCAACTTTTAGCAACTTTTGATAAGTGACTTAGACAATAAAAAGGCACATATTTTCCATTCAAATTACACAGAAAGAGGAAACTAAAGATGCCTAGCAGTACACACATCACGCGACTTTGCTGCTCTTTGCAATTGTTCATTTATGATACACTTTGTTAGTATTCTTGTACCTGCGATTGTTGATCAGTTAATACACTGTAAGAAAAATGGAAAATATACTGGTAATTTTCCAGGACATTATCCATTATCCATTGGAACCCTATAACCACCATGCATAATTTAAAAAAAAAAAAAAAAAAAAAACAATACAAAAAATTATTTCATATTAACATAGTAGATTGTGCCCTATTTTACAGATTTTTCTTAGAGTGTAGCAAACTAACTAACTACTAATACACTGCTTAAAGCAGAATTATTGAGAACTTGTAGTATTATTAGTTTACTATTAGAAGAAAAAACTTAAATTGTAATCATTCAAAAATGTGTGTTCAATAATTCAGTGTATTTAAAAATACAGTTATTTATATGTTGACATTATATTAGGCATATTATTTTACTTTTTGTTGTTGTTGAGATTTGATGTTGTGACAACTTTGCGTCGTGATGTCACAACATCATTTAGCAACTTTTAGCAACAAATTGACCTTCCTTTAGCAACTTTATCTGAAAATTAGTTGGCAACACTGTCTCTAAAGCCCTCCTTTCCGTGAGCCCTCACTGCTGTGATTGGTCAGATGGCGCAGTCCTTTATGATTGGTCTACTACTGAATGACAGCCCTGGAGACTCGTCAATACATAGAAAAGATGGCATCGATTTTACCTCAGCAATTTGAGCCAGAGTTTGGCGATGAAACGGTTGAAGTGGCCGATTGACAAGTTAGCACGGACTACCATGGAAAGTGCTCGCAGTTTGCTTATGTAAGCGAACCGGGCACACCTCTATGCTGTAAACTTCAACAGTGTATAATGCATTTAGCGGCTTTCACACCGAACACGGAAATCGCTGAGGCAAAAGTTCAACTCATTTGAACTTTGAGCGCTCCGCTGTGCATACACTTTGGTTGACGCAGAAACAACTGCAACTGAAATGAATGGGTTTCATAGTGCAGTGCTTTCCGTATTCAGTGTGAAAGCCGCTTCGTGCGCCATCCTTTATCATTACTCCAACTAATGAGACAGACAGACAGACAGTCAAGCTGCATCATTCACAAATTTTTAGACTACAGCGGGTCCACAGCTGAACAACAGAACTATAGAAGCGTGAGTTAGCCGTTTAGCAAGACATGTGCAGGGTTGTTACACAACATAACATACACAACTACCCAGCCAACATTTGTATGTGGGGCCCATATGGGTATGAACTGGGCTGAAAAATGGGCCCCATATAGGATTGTCCGCGGGTTCCATAATGGCCCCATGTTAACTGCCCAGATGGATTTCATATAGGATTGAACTTGTCACAAAGTGGGACCCAACTGGGCAACATGCACAACACCCATCTTGGTCCCAGCTTTAACCCAGCTAACATTTGATTGTGGGGCCCATGTGGGTTTGACATGGGTTGAAAAATGGGCTCTATATGGGATTGTCCGTGGGTTCCATAATGGCCCCATGCCAATTGCCCACATGGATTCCATATGGGATTGCACTTGCCACTTGGTGGGACCCAACTGGGAAACATGTGCAAGACCCATCTCGGTCCCAGCTTTAACCCAGCTAACATTTACATGTGGGGCCCATGTGGGTTTGAAATGGGCTGAAAAAATGGGCTCTGTATGGGATTGTCCGTGGGTTCCATAATGGCCCCATGCCAATTGCCCACATGGGTTTCATGTGGGATCACACTTGCCAACAGGTGGGCCCCAACTGGGCAACATGTGAAAGACCCATCTTGGCCCCATCTTTACTACATAGGCTGAAATATGGGTTTTAAGTGGGTTTGTCCACGGGCTCCATGTTGGCCCCATGCAACATACCCATGTGGGTTTTATGCAGGATTTACCTGGGCTTTAGGTGGGGCCGATCTAGGGAACATATGCAAAACCCATCTGGGTTCTATCTAAATATGGGTTTTACATGGGTTTGTCCACGGGTTCCATGTTGGCCCCATGCAACATACCCATGTGGGTTTTATGCAGGATTTACCTGGGCTTTAGGTGGGGCCCATCTAGGGAACATATGCAAAACCCATCTGGGTTCCATCTAAATATGGGTTTTACATGGGTTTGTCCACGGGTTCCATGTTGGCCCCATGCAATTTACCAATGTGTGTTTTATTTAGGATTTCACTGGGTTTAAGGTGGGGCCCAACTATGAAACATACACAAAACCTACCTAGGTCCCATCTTCAAATTCTATGTGGGAACTACATGGGATAAATTATGGCTTGCAAGTGGGATTAAAAAAAAAGTTTTAAAGTTTTAAAGCATTAGCATACAGCAGTACACAGTGAGATTAAAATCTTTTCAAATTTCAATTTTATTGAAACTACCCATCATATTATGCTATATTCTGATACCTAATTGTTAAAATTATGTAATTGTTAAAGTTAACAAACATTTTGAACTTGTATTTGAACCAGTGTTTACTGAAAGCTTTGAACATTTGCACATAGAAAATGGAGACAGAAGCAGCAGCAGCAACTAAACATTTTTCAGTACTCCTTACACTGCAGACAGACATTTGTGCATTCTAGACACCCTCAGTCTTCCTCTGTCTCTTGTCCCAGTAAACCATTTTGAGAGTTCCCTCTCAGATTCTTGCTGGTTGATCTTTGACATCAGTGCAGTATTCTTAAGAGCCTCTGCAAAACAAATATATAAACAAATATATTTAAAAATAGGACATTTTAAAATTTGCCAGGAAGATGAGGTATGAAGATGCTGCCCTCCACTACAGTAAGGAAAACAGAGTAAAAGCAAAGGTGCTTGTTTACAGGCTATTCCAATAGACAACTTTTCTACAATGTGTTTAGTAAACGTGAAATATTATGTTACTTACACGT
>JAMKFB010000263.1:162518-185549 GCA_036247105.1 Cirrhinus mrigala | reverse complement strand
TGCTTCCTTTTATGTAAAGCACTTTGAATTACCTTTGTGTATGAAATGTGCTATATAAATAAACTTGCCTTGCCTTGCCTTGCCTATTTTGAACAGATCGACTGGCTTTTGACCACTTGGATCTCACACACATGGGTCATAATAACATTCCTGAGCTTGAGTCATTATTTATAATGAAAACTTCTGGAACATTTGAAATCCAATCATCTCAGTCTCCTTTACCAAAGATTTTAATTTCTCTCTGTTACTATCCTGTCACTATGTAATAATAATAATAAAAAAAAAACAATTAAAAGAGACTTACAGAAAGCATTTGTCTGTAAAATGAGCCAATACAAGGCAAAAAAAACCTTCAAAGGGGAAGACACTGACTCTCAGATCCTTCAAGACACGCTCACCATTTCCTAAGAATTCAAGTGAAAGAAATACATTGAAGATTAAGAAATATGCATGGGACATTTGACAAGCAAAATGGTAATTTGTTGTGTCGAATCTGTGCAGAATCTGCAAAAATGTGGGCAATTTTTAACAAAATAAGAGAGAATGGAGTGATGGGGGGATATAATTTAAAAGATTATATTATTAACAATTATAACACAGAAAAATCATCCAGGCAACAACAAGTAAACTTTTGAACAGGGTCATTTTAATAAATTCAAGCTAATATTTTGTCACTTATGTAAAATGTAAAATAGTTTATTCAGGACAGAACTAAATATTAAATCACATACAATTTCTTTTTAATCTCTCTGATTTGTTAAAAATTCTCCACAATTGGTTTTTGAAATCATTTGTAAACTTTTGAGCACAAATGTAAATATTTACTCACGTGTTTTCAGGATCAGTTCTGCTGTCAGTGTAACAGAGCTCAACAAAACAAGACCAACTGCTCCAAACATGTACATGATTTCATGACAGAGATTTACTGCAAGCACACAGACAACAAACAAACCTCAAACAATCAAAGACAATTTTTTAACAATAATGTAACTTTAAAAACTTGTATTAAGCAGATCTTCATAAACTTAGTGAAAGAAAGAAAGAAAGAAAGAAAGAAAGAAAGAAAGAAAGAAAGAAAGAAAGAAAGAAAAAGAAAAAGAAATTCCCATTTCATGATACTGTCAACAATAAAATAAAATCAAAATAAGATCTTTATGGGAAAGTGTTTAAACAGTGTTTTTTTATGCTTGTTCAATTTTTGAACATGTACCTGTGGATCAGTCCTTAAGACACTAAGGGGTGGTTTCCCAGACAGGGTTTAAATTAAACCAGGAGTAGGCTTAATCTAGAATAGTTAATCATTTAAAAAAATGGCTTTCTGAAGCACAGATTATGTGTAGATTACTAATTCCTGGACTATGGAGTCCTGAACTAAAATAGACTAAAAAGCAACAACAACAACAAACGTTACTGAACAAGGGAAAACTTTTTAAAGCAAGCAATACTGCACACATCAGGTGTCAGATAAAAGAGAATGAATGACAGAGAGAGAGAGAGAGAGAGAGAGAGAGAGTCATAATCAGAATTATATTGGCACCCTGAAAAAATATGATCTAAGTATTTTGAAAACAAATCTGCATTGTTTATTATTTTGATCTTTAAAAAAAAATAAATAAAAAAATAATAATTATTTTATTTTATTTTATTTTATTTTATTTTATTTTATTTTATTTATTATTATTATTATTAGTAGTAGTAGTAGTAGTAGTATTAAATAAAAAATCAAAATGATCAACAGTGCAGATTTATTTTCACAGGCTTCTTTATTCATGTCTAAAAAGGGTGCCAATAATTTTGATATATAAAAACTGGAAACACAATCTGAATTTAAATTAAATTAGATTTAATTTAAGCGTCAATTTAGTCCTGAAGTAGCTCTACAGTAGTGGATCAAAACCTTTCATTAAAGTTGTCCTAAAACCGAAACAATACCTGTTCTTGTCTTAGGACAACTTTGATCAACTGTTTTGATCTACTTCAAATGTTGACTACTGTAGTCTTCCTCCAGGAAATCAGCCTATTACATTCTGGACTAGACTAAGTCTAAAACTATTCAAAACCATGACAGAGAAAGCAGACTTCTGTTAGTCTGGTTTAAAGGGCTATTTTAGTCAAGGACTAGGCTTAATCTGTCAGGGAAACCACCCTTAAGAGTTTATGGGCCCATAATGTAAGATGTTTAATATATTCAGTTTGTCTCATTTGTTAAATCGTTTTGTGTTCATACAAATATTCCTACTTTAAGAAATTTAATGAACAAAAAGCAGCTAAAAGTAAGGGGACGTTACTTTTTTTTTTTTTTTTTTTTTTTTGCAGTTTATATGCAAATCATAAAAAATGATAATTTGAATAAATTATGAGTAATTACATGTATTTGATCCTTGTTGATTTGTCTCATTCTGATGCCGTTGTCTCTGATCTGAAAACAAAACTGCTTCTGTGTTAATACAAAACTGAAATCTGATTCAAAAGTCAAATTGATGAGCAGAGAATATTGATTTAAAAGTGCAGACACTATTGCCCAAAGCAACTTACAAATGAGAACAATTGAGGACAATAGGAGCAATCAAAACCAACACAAGAGCAATAATATGTAAGTGCCGTGTATGTAAGTAATATGTAAGTCGCCTTTTTTTTTTTTAATAAACAAAAAGAAAACAAGTAGATAGAATAGAAAAAAAAAGAATAGGGAACACCAGTGTTAGAGGGTGATTTTTTTTTCAAAAAGTCAAAAAGTCAAAAAGTCAAAAAAAAAAAAAAAAAAAAAAAGAATAGAGAAAGCTAGTGTTTGAGGGTTATTATTTATAATAAATAAAAATAAAAGGTAACACTTTATGTGAAGGTTACATGTTACTTTCTTGTTACATGTTACTCGTACTTACTACTATCCACCTTATTTTTCAATGCGGAAGTAAGCTGTTTTCTGGTAATGTGTTAGACGTCTGGTTCATAATCCGCCATAGGGCAATAACGAGAAGATATCGAAGTGCAGTAAACGGTAAAACAGTTTGCATTACAAACCAGTATGTTCATAATTAAGATAATACATTAAAATAATATGGTAAGACACACTAATTCTTACCCTAACCATTTAGCAAGTACATGTAGTTAAATAAAATTACTCAGTCTTTACATGTATAATTACTGTGGTGAGTTATGTCCGTGGTGAGTCCGAGTGTCACCAGAGGTCGCCCTTCCATTACAAGGACTCTCCCGTTACACAGACTGTTACATGTCACCCCAGACTACATTTCCCAGCTTCAGTTTCACTGAGTACACTCACCTGTAACCAATCACACACACTATTAAACACCCACCCAGATCCTTCTCAGATTGCCAGTATTATTTAGCAATTATCGGTCTTTTAGTGTTAGCTACTTTAACCCTTCAGGTCCCAGGGTTTTTTTTTTTTTTTTTTTTTTTTGGAAAAATGTTGGATTTTGACATCAGGATTTCAGAAGCTTGTGGCTTGAAAGGGCTTAAAGATAGAGATCTAAAGTAAAACAGAAAAATGTTGGGCATGACTGAAAGTTTATGTGGGGTGTAAATACTCATCTAATTTGCATAGTATGAAGTCATCAGGGGCGACCATCTTTAATTTCACAATATTCAGGAAATAGTAGATAGTGAATTGATGTTTGGACTTATTATTTGCACATTTTTTTTTTTTTTTTTTGTCTTTTTATCCTCATTCCAAATGATCAGAAAAGAGAAAGTACTAAATTATTACTATATTACAGTTTTTCTCAATTGCTTAAACACATTTCTTGAAATTATGCCTCGCTTTTGCGAAACTCTAAACACAAATCCGTAACTTCTAACTCAATTCCCTGAACTTACTATATTCAGGTCAAAATGAAGCTCTCCACTCAAAACAACTCAATCTTGCTGAAGAAAACAAACTTTGCTCTCAGACATGACACACAAACCCTCAAAAATACACACACTACAACACAGTTTTACACACTGATGAGATCAATTCAAAACAATACTACAAAAACTGGTAAAACTTGGAAAAAAAAATTCACATGATGAACACAACAATTGTATGCATTTGCAAGTGTTTTAAACCTTAATTTATTGTACTGTAGAGTACAGCACAAAACAGCAAACAACAACAAAAATAATTATTCTGCCCCAGCATCCTGTCTTTGGTCTGGGACAGGCCAAACAACCTCCTCGACATCACAGACTAAATTGGCTCTGGACAGGCAGCGGGGGTAAAATCCTCTTGCATGCCTGACCCAACCCTGGCACGCATCAACTAAAATATATAAGACTGCTTGTTTTCTTGCCCTTGCCCTTCCTATTTCTCTTCCACATTGTTGTCGTCATCCTCCTCCTTCTTCTTCTCCTCTTCCTCTTTCACCTCCTACTCTTCGTCTTCGAAATTGCATATTACTGTACCCACATACTGATATTGATTGAAATTGAACGTACCAAAGCAAATGCAAAATAAATTAGAAACATTTTATGATGTGCACAAGTGACTAGGTGATGTGGAGGTTAAACAAGTAGTTTTGAGAATTTTATTTCTGATCTGAGAAAAGCAACAAAATGTAAACTGACTTTGGCCCTTTTATCTCCACTGAAGGTTCTGATTGGTGTGTGATAAATTTTGACTCGTAGTGTTTCCACTTGAGTAATCGTGTGCTAATTGAGCTCAAACTTTGCAGACTTGAGTGAACAATATTGAATGCTAGTGCTTTCTAAATGACCACATGGTGTAAGCACTGAGAAATGTAGGGACTTGTGTGCAGAGTTTTGCAGTAACAGTTCGCCAAATCTGACTCATGTGTTAAAGCAGGGGAATAGTGTTCATAGTTCAGGGAAATGGGTGTGCTGTTTGAAAAATGGCATTATGGTTTTGAAATTTTAGTTCAAAAGACTGGGTATAGTGTTCTAGCAATCGAGAAAAACTGTAATATACTATATAGTAGTAACACGCATGTGAACAGTAACCTACTTTTTGATCAATTAATCAGTAATTGTCATGAATCAGGCCTCTGTGTCTCTTAAGCCACTTCCGGACTCTCACTCTTCACAAAGTCTTGTTTGCCGTGGCTACAATTCTGAGCGGTTTCCTTGTGTTTGACCTGGACTGTTTATCACTCTGATTCCCTGCCGCCTGCCTTTGGATTTATTGTTCTATTCTCTGGACCATTGTTACTTTACCTGCCATCTGCCCCGACCTCTGCTCGCCCACGGATTACTCTTTTGGACTGTTTCTGTTGTTCCTATCGCTGTCTCTGACCCCCGCCTGTCTGACCTTGAGTTTGTTCTCAATAAATGCTGCAAATGGATCCGCATGTCTCTGACATGCTTTCACTCACTGTTACGAATCTACACTCCTCCAGAAGTCTGAGACCTACAAGTGAACAATGCCTTGTGGTACCATCACAGAGAAGCACAAAATCACAAGAATGAACTTCCCACCCCTATCCGGAATACTGAAATTCAATTGACAATCAACAGCTGAAAACTCATCTTTTTTATCAACATTTGACTGTATCCTAACTTTTACTATTTCCGTCCCCATACTAGCTTGTACTAATCTGAACAAAGTCTAAAACTTTATATTCTGAGCACTTCGTGTCTTAATTTGCCTCTTTATGATGAATCACTTGTTGTATTCCTGAATTGTAAGTTGCTTTGGATAAAAGCATCTGCTAAATAAACACATTTAAATGTATTTAGGTACCAAAAATGAATTATTTGTAATTACATTTAACCTCTGCAGTTCCAAAGCATTGTAATTGAGTGATAGATTGTACCTGGTTCACTGTTTTCAAAGACCACCATCATCCTCAGAACTTCAAGAAAATAGATGACACAGGTCCATCCCACACAGTCTTCATTTAAATAAGAGTGCACTTTTGATTAGTATAACACTCTCAGTAAAACTTTATATTGACTGCTTTTTTAAAAACTGTATGTGTGTGTGTGTGTGTGTGTGGTTTTCTAGATGAAAAATAAAAATGACAAAATATACTTAAGTTGCAAACCTTTCTCTTTTTGCAACATGGCTAGATGAAAATAAATCTGTAGGACGATATGCAGGAGTGTTGTGATCCACAATAATGTTATCCATCTTTGGCAGAGAACTGTGAATGAAAAGAGGATCTTCTGACTTTAGACGTTCAAAGGTCACATACTACAGTAGATCTCAAATCTGATACAGATCAGTTGAGAATAGTTGCATGAAATCAAAACCCTATTATGTTCTTAATGAATGTTATTGGTCTTATCGTAAACAATTCATCTTTGCATTTCTTTATGTATTTTAATTTATTTCTTACTTTGAAATCATAATGAAATCATAATGTCTTAACTAAGCGTAGTACATTTACTCATACATAATTCAAAATCACAGATTTATAGATACAGGAATATTATTATGGCATTTACTCTTTCCACATCAACGCAAACACAATAAGAATATTTTCTTGTACTTACATTTTAATTTTGCTTCCACAAGAGGTGAAAATGGTATATAGATAAGCAGTACTTGCTGAACAAATGCCACAGTTAAATATGCTAAAAAAAAAACAAAAACAAACAATAACAGTCTGAAACTAGAGTGTGATAGTGTTTTCCATGTGAAGCACTTAATGACTTAATTCAGTTTGCGTATTAATGTCAACAGGTCATTTTACAAGTACAGTTGCAATCAAAATTCCCCCTTGACCTACAAGACATTTTGCTGCGAAGAACATCATTTAATGAAAACAGTTCAACAAAGTCATCAGTAAACTATTAGAGAAAGTCTCTTAATACACAATTGAGTGATTCTGAGAATGAAACATTGATGAATCATGACAAAATTCAAATTGGCCCTAAACATTCAAGTTCAAAATTATTTAACCCCCACACGTCACATTTTATGCAGCAGTGACAGCTGCTGGAAAATTTTCTAGGTGGGGTGCTACATCCAACAATTTTAGTATACACCACAGTATGATTTATACCAGAATCATACTGAATTATATAACAGAATAGCAAAACAAAAAATAAAACTTTAAATATTTTAAATTATATATATATATATATATATATATATATATATATATATATATATATATATATAATTTTCTGCAAGCTTTTTTTCAAGAAGAAACATTAATTTTATCAATAATTCACAATTGATTGCAACAGCAAAAACTTTAAGAAAAAAAAGTTGCATTTGTTTATAAAAGTTTCATTTGTTTTCATTTTTATAAAATCCTGAATATTAAAAAAAAAAAAAAAAAAAAAAAAACTTGTATTCATAAAGTACTGCAGTCTCTGAGGGGTTGAATATTTTTGATTGCAACTGTATTTCTATATTGACTGAATTATGATCAACCAGATTTTTACACAAGAAAATAACCAAAGCTTGTGGTATTTTACAAACTACTTGTTGCATATCACTTAAATAGGTCTTACCTGGAGAGGGAAGTTCTAATGAGAACAGTAAATGGAACAATTGAAAAAAAGACAAAAGATAACTATACAGAGGAAAAAGACCTAAAAAAAAAAAATAGAAAAATTGTGAACATGAATATAAGAATGGATTACAGCTTCTAACTGATTTCACAGAAACGTCTGAAGGAGGGAATGGAGATGTCACCTCCATAATGACCGAAAAATTGGGATCTTGCTTAGAGAGACCAATCCACTTTGAGTGTAAACTAAACGAGCCAATGCACATTGGCCTGTGATGATCGCATCCATTTGCCGCTCGTCATGGCACGAGCATAAGAGACAGCAGGTGCAACACATAGTCTGGTTTTCGCTGAGGAGCTGAGCTGGCGACCTGGCTGCTCAGCGGTGGTACAGCATCTGTGGTGATGGGATGTAAAGTCTCCATTCCCTCCTCCAGGGAACGAGGGTTACATACATAACAGAGACGTTCCCTTTCAGTCACTCTCAAATTGGGATCCCTACCAGGGATGGTGCCCCTTCCAGTGTCCTGAGTGAGCCTCCTATGACCCCTTGTTGGCCGAGGCTAGGGCTTGCATCAAGAAGACCAGTCACTGTATATCATAGCACCAACCAGAGATTGGAAACACTGGGAACAGACCTGTTCAACTTGAAACTGGAACGTGCAGAAGCCCCATCCTTCCAGCAGGAGGTTTCAGAAGTTTTTGTGAATCATGGGCAATCGTGGGCACATCTGAAGATGTGTTTCTGCATGAGTATCTTGAATGGTAGCCTGTGAAGAGCCTGGTTCAAGACGCGCAGATCCAAGA
This sequence comes from Cirrhinus mrigala, assembly GCA_036247105.1. NCBI lineage: Eukaryota > Metazoa > Chordata > Actinopteri > Cypriniformes > Cyprinidae > Cirrhinus > Cirrhinus mrigala. The sequence continues at coordinate 177,318 of JAMKFB010000263.1, read as the reverse complement.
TCGGTTGTGACCCACCACCTTTCTTGGGTACTATGAATTAAGGGCTGTAAAACCCTGTCTTCATATCGGCTGGAGGGACTGGCTCTGAAAACTTCTGGGTTGTGATCACCCTTCCTGCCAGGAAGTACAGTAGATCTGGGCTGATGCACTGGAACCCCGCCCCTTTGTAATGTCGAGTTGGTACAGATGCAACATCACCTTTAAAAAGGTGTGCCACCCGCGAATGCTGTTTTAAGATTGCTCATTTAGCGTGCTGAAGTGCACAGGGGAGATCATCGCCTGGAACACAAACAAGGGGTAGTGCAACCTGATGTGTGCAACCCTCTCGACACGGGAAAACGACCACTGCTGAAGTGCTGTACCACCAACAATAAGAGCTCCAAGAGCGCCCTGAGCTCATTCAGTTTTCTCTCTCTAGAGTATTCAGGAGCAGAACGTCATGATCACTCAGCTCTGAAGAGAAAAGCAGAGCATGCATTGCACTTGCTGTCTCTTATACTCGTGCTGTGACAGTGCAGTGTCAGCTGGATGCAGTAATCGCATAAAAGTGGATTGGTGTCTCTAAGCGAGATCCCAATTCGTTGGTCATTACTTACGTGACGTCGAGAGTGACTGACTGAAAGGGAACCTGTGCTATCTCAGTTCAATTCAATTAAACTTTATAAGCATGACTGTGTAACACAATGTTGCCAAAGCATTAACATATATAAAAATAATAAACATAAAATCTGTGCTATCTCCCTCACTTGCTTTGCTTGATTTTTTTTACTTTAAAAAGTCTAAACACTACGTTTTTGGGAAAGCTTTCCTAACCACAAAGTGAGCACTGACTATAATAATTGCTATAGTTATATAACAAACAGTGAATAATAACTGATTGGTCAAGATAAATGTCTTTAAAGGCTACATGTTTTGGCTTTGTCTCATTGATGTCAAGTGCCTTTTCTATTCTCATTATTTTATCACAGTAGACACAACACTTGTCCAGTTAAGAATCAAGTTGTTCATTCAGTCATTTTTTTTTTCTCAAATCTTAATGAATCTACAGCAGCTTTGAATACAGCAGGTTTTATAACTGAGTGTAAAACGCCACATTTAGGTCACACACAGACTATACATCAGATGGGAGCAACTCCAGCCAACTTCAGATGACACACAACTCATATCACTGTCACCAGAGCACTGTATGATTTGACAGACAATTACTTGTTCAGGATAATTCTGGTTTTATTTTGGTCTATGTAAAATGGTACATTGAGAGTGCATAATTGCATCACTAATAATAACTGATATTGAGGTAAAACAAACAGTGAGTTCACCTTGAGTTTGGTTGCATGGGAAACCACATCTTGCCCGCTCTTGAAAGGGTAGCTTTATAAGGTCAACTAAAACTAAAACATTTAGACATGGTCAGGCTCATATTTATTCATGTAATTAACATTTATGGTTTTACATATACATGAACAAGATCATAACTGAAAACAAACTGATTACTGTTTACCCAAATTAGCCCATGATTTACTCACCCTCAAGACACCCTGGGTATATATGATTTTCTTCTTTCAGAAGAAACCAAAATTAGTTATATTAAAAAATATCCTGGCTCTTTCATGCTTTATAATGGCAGTGGGTGGGTGGTTTTGGACTGTTGAACAAAAACACCCACCCACTGCCAGTATAAAGCAGGGAAGAGCCAGAACATTTTTAATATAACTCTGATTGGATTCATCTGAAAGAAGAAAGTCAGGGTGCCGATGATGCCTTGAGGATGAGTAAATCATGGACTAGTTTTCATTTTTGGGTGAACTAACCCTTTAACTTCTGTTCTGGGTGAACTAACCCTTTAACTTCTGTTCTGATATATACTTGCCGGTCAGGAATTAAATCATGCAACTCTTACCCCCATTCAGTAAGACACACAACAGCACAACAAAGCCGAAGAATATTCCAGAAATTATGCAAAGTGCAATGTTTGCATCATGTGCATGCTTTCTCCAGGCATATGTAAATATAACTAGGGGAAGAGATTAAAAAAAATTATAATAATGAATGTTACAAAAGATAAATAACAATGACATATCTACATGTGGTGAACTGAACAATGTTAGTCCAACAATGTTGTTTGAATTAAATGGTGTCAAACTAACTGAATTTGTACCATGGAAAGTGAAGATCACTTCATGTGCATTATGATATAAAAGCGGTTAGGCCACAGTATGCATGCAGTAAGGTGTAAACTATCATTTTTTGTGCAATCAGGGTTGCTCACGTCAGGTTCAGATGACAATATTCTACAGAGAGATTTAAAAGCTGAATCCTAGCACAGTCTATTAAAGGTAATATTTTATAAAGCAGTTTTAATGTCAGAATAATTAACATAATTTCTGCTGTGATAAATCTGGATTTACCCACCTGAATGAAGAATGATTGTAAAAACAGCAAATTCTATTGTTATTTTGAAAAACCTGATCCATGTTTTAACATTTTCTGTTGACAGAAAGAGTTGAATACATCAACTGAATATGTTGTAATGCATTAATGCACTGCCATTGTATTATATCTGTATGTTGCTTGAACTCTGTATTTACTGTATGTTGTGGATTGAACAAAGTGTGTTTTTCTACTAATCACTACAATTTCCTTGACATATTTAACACACACCAACCATACTGTCTGAGGCAGAGTTTGTGGAGTAAAAAAAAATAAAAATAAAAAATTATTTAATGTATTTATTTACCGCTTAAAGAAATGTACCTACCTTGAAGATACTTTAGACAGGGCAGAGCAGAAATCAACATAACAGGTCTCAGAATATAAAGAGCACAGCAAGTGATGGTCTCATGCAGAAATCCTGAAACAAAATATTCACTGGTATGCATTAGATGATACAGAGTAAATAAAATACATACAATAAAATCCCATCATGGCAGCCTAAACATCAGCATAGCATTTTTAAAATTAATTTTATACTTGAAAATATTAAACTCACCTTCAGTAAGACCCCAAAAGACATAGGCGAAGAACATACAGACATTTGGAAAAAAGATGAGAGAAAGCTGAAGATTCCAGATTGTGCTGCTAGTGACTGGAGAGAAGATGCAAAATAATCACAGTTAAATAAGCAAAACACTTACAGTAACACAAACACAGTTAATCATAAAAACATCTTCTTTCCAAACACACCTGTGTTTCTTGATCTGTAGTAGATCAGACAGCAGAGCAGAAGAACAGCTCCAGATCCGGCAACAAAACAGAAAATTAACACAGCTATGTGCAAAGAAGACAAACCTGGGAAATACAAAGATCAGTTACTGTAGAACATTTATATCTGCACTGACTCAATATTATATTGCCATTGTTTCCTACTTGTAGTTGAAGCCTTTCGTTATTTTAAAAGGGGTTTACGTTATTAATGCCACAGGACAGCAACTTGCTGCAAATTCTGATTATTTATTAAGTACGCACACTATGTGCACTCAACTCTAGCATTGTACACTATTCAGAACTGTAAGGGTGAAATTATTTCCTCATGAAACCAAAATGTCAGGAACTCTCATAAACAGATGCCATGCAACAAAACAATAAAAATAATCTGGAGAAGAGATCTCCAAAGACAGCAAACAACCCCTCCCTGACCAAACTTACCTCCTTGTTCATTTACAACCCCATCCTCCCCTCCCCTCCCATTATTTACACTGTTAAAGTTGGATTCTCATGCTAAACATGGCCAAATTTCGAAAAAAAAAAAAAAAACAAACAAAAAAAAACAAAAAAACAATTTGAATGTAGAACCAAGTATTTCTGTGCCAAATGCACTCCTTCTATAGGGTTCATATAAGTTTCTGAATGTTTTTTTTTTTCTTTCTTTTTCTTTTTCCTTATTAATTCAAGCAATGATGTGGCAGTTTTTTTTTTTTTTTTTTTAATGAATCATTCTAAAAAGGGAAGCGACTGTTTTCAGAAAAGTTTCGATGGTATTTAAATTTCATCTGATAAAGTAGCATTTATGAGCACAGCACTGTGTTGTCTGTCTTTCCAAAGGTGCCTAGTGCTGGCAGTGAATGAATTTGTATTTTCAATAAGCCCATCTGATGTACTTGTTCAGATCACATAATCCATCCACATAACTTATAATTCTGACTCATCTCTTTTCTTAAAAAAGAAACCAAAAACAAACAAACAAAAAAAAAACAAAACAAAACAAACAAAAAAAAAAACAAACAAACAAAAAAAAACACTTTTTGTGTTCATTAGCAAAAACAGCATATTTTTTTTGCACCAAGTCCAAATAAATAGTGACAGGTGTTTTTGACACAACATAAGTAATATTCTGTTTGTACTGAAGCTAAATATATGTGAGTATTGGCAGGCAAAGTTAGTGACAGCCTTTACCAGGAAGGTTGACTCTTTGCACTAATAGTGTAAACAGAGACTGTTTTTTTTTTTTTCCTATGTTTTGTCGACTCACCCAGTCTCTCCAGTACTGCAGTTGTATTGGCTGAAAGTCCTCCAGCAAATACTTGGCACATGTAAACTCCTTTGTCTTCAGTTCTTACACTCTTTAGTCTGAGAGAGAAGTTTCCTTTGGGGATTTCAGCGATGAAGAACTCAACTCTGTCTCTGTATCGCTCATCTGATGAATCTGGTAAAGCCTCGTTGTTTTGGTAGAGCAGAACCTTAATATCTTCATTTGTTTTCTTCCATGAAACCTCTTCAATGTGTTCAGGTGTGATGTGAGAGTCTACAGAGCAGTTCAGAGTGACGTCCTCACCCACAGATGCAGAAACGGACTCATCTGAGCCTGATACTAGTAAACGCTCTTAAAAGAAAACAAATAAATAAAAAATAAACAGCATTAAGATAACACCCTAAAATATGTTTATGATTAACAAAAAAGGGGTTTTACTCACTAACAACTATTTCTACCACCGTTTCTCCAGAATCCTGCTGACTGTAAACTGCACATGTGTATCGTCCTTCATCGTTGGCTCTCAGATTGTCCAGACAGAGAGAGAAGTTTCCATGTTGAATCTGATCAGTAAAGAAATGAGCTCTATCCTGATAATCCTGCTGCTGTTTCTCTTCTCGTCTCTTACCATCCAGAAACAGATGAACCAGATTCTCTGAGTCGGCTCTTCTCCACTCCACCTCCAGACCCTCCGTTAGTGAGAGTTCATCAACATAACAGGGCAAAACCACTGAAGATCCCAGAGGAACAAACAGAGGACCAGAGGGACCGCGCACAGCCAACCCTAGAAAGAAAAAGAGAAATTACATTAAAAATGAGGAAGAATGTGTTTCGAATGCAATTTTCGCTTTGTCAGTGTAAAGTGACAATGCGCACCATCAGCGACAATCAGGAGTACTGATATATAAATACACTTAATGGCCATAATGTTTACAAATTAGACAGAGCTATAATGAATTCGTAACTTGATCATGACGATTAGTGTTTTGTCCGCTGTCCTTTAGACAAGAATTTGTACAGAAACGCTTTTACTTTCGCTTTTAACTGCGCGCGTCATTGTTTCATCCAGATGAACCGTGAAGAACACGCGCCAAAATGTCCTATCAGCTTCTGTTGCCTGTTCAGCTGCGTCTGTGGAAAAACTACTACATTTTACTCACGAATTAATTAGTTTAACAAACAGAAAGGGAAAATTCCTCTTGTTGTTTTTTTTGTATTTTATTCGGCTTTTACATTAAGACATCGTTTATAAAAACAGGATTACAGGCCTGTGTAATGCCCAGAGTCTTAGAAGAAAAGTGTCTGCAGCTATAGCAAAACATACAATACAAAACTGTTAAAGTTGCTTCATTAAACATGTATCTACAAAAATAGCTGAAAATGTTACAAATATTAAGTTTTAAGCAGTTAATGATGATGATGATGAATGTTGTTGTTGTTGTTGTTGCTTTTCATGCCTTCTTATCAGTGGTGGATCTAGAAAAAATGTTAGGGTGACAAAGGGGTGGCATGGGGTCTAAGCAACACCAAAGCAAGCCCCCGTGCAAAGTTTTTGTGGATTAATGGTCTGACATACAAAGTTGTGTTCACAAATATTGCATTACCATTAAGTAATCATATATGTTGTTTAAAATGAAAAAAAAAAAAAAAAAACATTTGGCACAGAGTCAATACACAATATGAAAAACTGAGCTTGTATTGCTAAAGAAAACAGTTCTTGTTGGGGGTTGGGGGCACTAAAGCAATATACTAGGGCTGGGTACAAAAATAAAAAAAAAAATTCTCGCCAATATCGATTCTTAAATCCCAATCAATCTTTTGATCTATGCTTTTTCCAGTTGATGAAGGAACAGTACAGTGTGCCTCCCATCCAGTAAATCACAATAGTTTTGTTACTTTTGATATGAAAAACAGCTGCAGGCACCAATTTCTGGTGAGACAAAGGAATTTATTCAGCACAACCGTCACAGTGGATTATGATTATTCTCTAGAATGTTGTCCACTATGGTTTTAGACACCACTATAAATGACTGTTCCCTCAAACAGTGCGCTTAAGGAAGACAAACAGAGCTATAGCCTTCAACTTAGAAAATGTTTTCCCCACCTCCAAAACTACACTTTAAGCGCTGTTTAAAACAAACAAACAATAAATAAATAAATAGAAATAAATGTTTAATTTGTCTAAATGTCCCTATATCATAACATTGACTTCTAAAGTGCATTTATGACTACAGCCACAGGCAATGCAGAAACCTGTAGCTCCCCTTTTAACTTCACTTCATCTTTTAAAACAAATTGAGAAAACTTGATCTTCTGTTTTAGTATAAGCTTTTGTCACAATGAAATATATGTAATATTTACAGTTTAATGGAACTTAATAATACTTAATAATTACAGTTTAATGGGACTAAATGAAGTACATTTAGTAAAATACTCTAATGGATTACATTATTTGTACATTACAAAAATTAACCATGATTTTACTACAAATAAAACCATTAAACCGGGATCTCTAAAGTTAAACCATGGTAACCACAAATTAACCATAGTTTCACTAAGGTACTTGTAGTAAAACTGTGGTAAAATAAATAAATAAAATAAATAAATAAAATAAATAAATAAATAAATAAAATTGTCCAGTCACATTTATTTGTATATAGATTTTTCTACAATACATATTGATTCAAAGCAACTCTACATTAATAAATGGGAAAATATCAGTGTCAGTGTTGCAACAGATAAATTCAGTTTTAATCTCAGATGTAAAGCAGATCTACAGAAGACAATATATTATTCAGATTACACAGTTAAACAGTTCCAAATGAAGCCAAAGTAAATTAATAAATAATAGAAATCTTTCACCTGCTCATGTAAAATCTTGGCTTTACTGACATCTAGTGATGAAATTGAGCCACTCCGTGAAAAGCTCCATTACAAGTGACAGATATCAACATATTTATTCAAAATAATAAATCTGTTCCATACGGATCGGGTCCAGCAGCGTGACTGCGGCTGAAGATGCCATATGTTCCAGGAGCCCTGGTACATGAAGGAGACCGCTGTGGTGAACCGGAGTGCACTTGCGCACTACAGCACTGACTGTACACAGTCCTAGGCAAAACACGTAGAACAGTGACTGAGTCCATACAGAAAAAAGCAACCCCGTACTGAGGAGAGTTTACTCTTTTCCCAAATGACCTGAAGTCCCAATCAGGTGAACCACATCCCTGAGAGTGCAAACCGAACCTTGTGAGTGTGCTAGGACAGCCAGTCACAGAGATAACTGAGAATGCACATGCCCTCTACCCCGAAGGGGCAAGGGCGGCCCCCGTGACCTCCGTAAAGGTGCGGGGCGGTAGGGATAGGCTTCAGGGGGAACCTTGTACTGATGAGCCCGATCTCGAAGACAGAGTCTTGGAAGGATCAAGACATGACAGTATGCATCCTTCAGGTCCAATCTTAAGCCCTGACCAACAAGGGCTGTATGTTCCAGGGCTAACATTTGAACGGGAGCTTGAAAAGGGCCCGATTCAAAAAATCCCTGTTTTAAGATTGGCATGAGTCGACCACCCATCCTAGTACAATGAAGTAGGGGCTGAAAAACCCCTTCCCTCATTTTGGCTGCCGGGGTAGGCTCTATCGCACCCTTCCCAGGGGGGCTGCAGTTTCCGCTTTAAGAACCACAGCAAGAGAATGCCATAGACTTCAGCGGATGCCTTGCAACCTGAATCGCATAGCCAAGCCAAGTAATTATTGAGAAGCTAATGGGAGGGATCGTGCCCACGTAGGGACTCTGCTAGCAGTCTCAGTGAATTATACCCGACGTACCTGGAATGGGGACACGGTGTGTCTTTGCCCACATGCAGAGAACCAGGTAAGTGCCCAACCACCCTGGCCTACAGACTCAGTATCTAGCCGCACATGGAGGGCTATTGCTGCAAGATAACCGAGACTGACCAGGCAGTGACTCTCTGCGGAAGACAGACAGTCAGAAATGGTTGTGCCGAATCCACCTCTCATCCCCGGGTCGAGAGTGGATCTGGGTGGGTCAGTTAGGCCGCCTGCTCTGGATTGCTCGTCTGAGGAAAAACTAGAAGCCTAACGAGGGTTCTAGCAAGCCTACTGACAAGCTGGTGTTGCCACCTTCCCACAAGAACTTTGACCGCTGGCGGGTCTGGCCGGAGGCCCGGCTGTCGCGGGGCCTCAGGAGTTCTATAGGGGGCCGTCCGTAGCGACGAACAGACAGGAGTAGTCGGGGGAGAGGGCCAAAGGCCGACCCACGGCTGAGGCTGCTCCTTAACCACCGTGAAGGACTTGCGTACAAATTCTATCAAGGTGTTGCCAGAAGGACTGACCTGGGAAATGGGGGGTAAGAAGCGGACTTCAAATTTGCCGCATTTCTGACAGGTGAAGCCACAGGTGGCGCTTCTGGACCAACAAAGTGGACATTGCCCTTCCCAGAGCGTGCGCCACGACCTCATAGCTCAGCGAGCATAATCAGTTATTGTATGCAGTTCCAGTAGCTCTAGGTTGGAACCACCCTCGTATCGAACTCACAACGCCACGGCCCGAATGCCCAGAGGATGGCCGTGGCATGTAAGGTGGACGCAGCTCATCCAGAAGCCATGTAATCCTTGTCCGGAAAGAACTTACAGGCTCTGGACGGGGGTCATGGGAGGAATCCAACAAGCGTCGGCGTTTTGCGGGGAGTACCCCGCAAATGCCCCCTCTGCCTGGGGAACCCCTGAAACCCCCTCGCTTGACCCCCATCGAGGGAGGTGAAGGAGGAGAAGTTGGTCTATCACGATCCACCCGTTTTTTTTTTTTTTTGTTTGTTTTTTAAACGGGCTTTCTGCGATCCCATCGACTTCTCGTGCACTTCCGGGAAACAGGCACTGGAAATGAGCATACAGGTCGTTACCCAGATGTCTATTAATCTGCCCTTCCTTGGCTGCCCGTTTCAGGCACGGCCGCCATTTTAGCATCCGCTTCAAACTGAGAATCAACCCCCCAGAGGTTTGCTCAGCTGAAACTTCAGCTTTAAACAGTTTACGCCCTCCTAGCGATGCTGCCGCTAAACTTTTCCGCCCATTTAGGAGCTCCAAATAAGAAGTCAGCTGTACTGAGAAAGACTAACAAACTCGTTCGAAAGCTCGATCGAGGGACGTGAGGAGTGAAAGGTTCGCGGGGTTTTCACTAGGCGGAATCTTCCCTGCTTCCTAATGCTCGCCACCGATGCACCTCACAACGGCCTCATAGCCGGAAGTAGAAGGACCAGAGTGAGAAGCAGTCGGGGTGAGCTGCGGCTTTACGTAAAAGCATGCCGCTCGCGAGCAAAGCACGCCCATGATCATGTCCTCGCAAGCAAAACATGAAACAACAACAATCGCTGCATCACAGTGAGCATAACTCAACACTGAACACAATGGTCGTGTCGATCGTTTGGGAAGGTAAGCCGCAACCAGGATGGCACGGAGGGAAAGATATGTTCACCAACACACAATCCCACCACACTAGCTCTTTCAGAGAAATCACTCTTTTAGAAGGAAGATTGCTCTTCAAGATTGCCGTCGATGCACGCAAGGGAACACTTATCTGTGTATGAGAAGAGAGAGACCGCTGCCTGTGATGCAGATCCAACGACGAAAGAGGTGAATGTTGCCGCTTCTCACGCAGAGACGCTGCATTCGGCTCCGAAGAACAGAACGAGTGAGCAGATGCACATGCTGCCCTATTTATACCCGAATGTCCGGGGCGTGGCCAGCTATGCAAATTCTGCACACCTAATTTCATTGGCCTTTTTCAAAACTGTCAGAGGTGTTTGGGCTCCCAAGAGTGACCCCTAGTGTCGTACACTACTCGACACAACTCGGACTAAAATGCAGTGATTCTTGGTCTTTAACTTGTAGGTGATGAGATCACAGAAGACAATATTTCTACTGTGTGTCATGCAGGTATGGTTCATGTTTGTCCCATTGTAGTCACTTTGTATTAATTTTTTAGACTAAGATGCAAAATACCAAATAGTCCAGTAGGGTCTGACTGCAGACATGCATTTGCATTTTCAGAACTGCACTCACAGACACCTGCACTTCCGGAAGTGACGTCACTTGTGATGTGGTTCCCCTTTCCCCACTGAAGGATGACTCGAGTCGGAGTTTTGATGTCAAAAGATAGGCTTTATTGCGAAAGGACAATCAAGCCGAGTTGTCTATAGAGAACTAATTTTCCTTTGGTTGGGCACAGCGTTATATAGGGGTCTTCGCACGTAAGCATGTCATCCTAAATCACTTGGGTGGGGGTCTTAAGGTAGATACTAAGAGGGAAACAGATGTTTCCTATACCATAACTTCCCAAATAAGGGCATACTGTGCTTGACCATCTCATTTCTTAGTGGGCCTCTAGTGGGCCTCTACAATAACATATAGTATAGCTCTTTTCACATTCCGTTGGTCACCCCAGGCTATTAACAATAACACAGGATATGCTTGCCCTGCAACATATAGAACTACATAATGCATGATTATAATGGTAGAATAATTTGGGTATGATTCCTTTATATTTTAGTTAATAAAATCTTCTTCACATTCCCCCTTTGAGACGTTTACGTCTCACCTTCACCGGAGTGCTGTGTCAAGATCCAGTCTCTCAGTAATTACTACTAAGTGACAAAAATAAAGTCACTTTGTTTCATTATCAATTAACTAAATCATGCCACGGCATTCCGGAAGATGTTAGGGCCAAACATCTCCCCTCTTATCTTTTGGCTAGAAGGGAGTAAAAGACCCTGACACCTTAACATACTTTCCCATTTAACATAGACTTGTTGAAGCATGTGCGTGCGGTTGTCTAGCCTTGCCTGTGGTTATCACAGTTATGTAGATTACATATAGAACAATGAAAATAAGAGTACATAGAAATAATACTAAACGAAAAGAAATCAAAGTAAGATACATATCATCTGATAAAAATAAAATACATGTAATAGGATGTAGATTACAGATAGATTTGTCTCATTCATCATCAGAAGAAGTTGAAATCTCATCTGCCAGATGTAATTGCAATGCAGTTTGGTAAAGCAAGTCCTGATAACATTCATGTTGAGTCAGATTCTTTTTTTCATCATCTTGATACCTTGACATGCCCATTTGTTTAACTGTGGCCTTGATAACTAAGGATTTTAATAATGGTAGTATACAGCAAAATAATAATCCTCCTATGCCGAGTGTCACTCCTAAGAGTATTCCTAATTTTGCTAGCCATGCTCCCCATGATCCTAATTTCAAATCAAACCAATCCCATGTTTTTTCGTCTCTTCCAGCATTAGTTGCCATCTCTATTTGTAATTCTTTAAGTTTAGTCATGGCTTTTGTAAATGATCCTTCTGGTGCTGTATTATTGGGGATATAGGTACAACATTGGTCTCCGAATAAGACACATACCCCTCCTTTGTCAGCTAGCATCCAATTAAGGGCTAATCTATTTTGCCATGTCATTTTACTGGTTGCATCTAATTGTTCTCCTAAAGAAATTAATGCTTCGTTGGTATAATTAATGAACCTTTGTTGATTGTAATATATGTAATTTATCCATTCTGTATTTTTATTTTGTGAAATCCAAATGAATATTGATTCAAGACCTGATGTGACTTCATCTCGTGCCTTGAATTGATTGGGTATACCTCTGGGTTGACCTATTGAATCTATATATACTTTAGGATCTGGTATATAATTTCTTTTAACTCTGTGATTAATTGTTTCATTTTTCCCTAATGAGGATTTCGAATCCCATTCTATTATGTGGAGTTCTTGCACTAATCGTACTCTTGTGCATTTACCTCTCCATCCTAATGGTAGGGCAGACAAAAGTTTCCTTTTTCCGCACATCCAAAAGAAATCGGCTAATGCTATACTTTGGTCCTTGTATAGATCTGCATTAGGTAATGATATAGTTTGATTTTTACAGGTTTTAGCTGGCCAAATTTGTTCTCCTTTCCTCATTCCTGATGCCCGAAGGGGTGGAAAGTCTTTAGAATCATCAACATGTCGAAATTTTGTTGCATCTAAATTCCAAACGACACTGCATTTCCCTTTGAATTGTCCCACATTTACAACCCCTGTGGGGTTAACAAAGCACTCATATTCTTTGCTATAGTCTATGGTGTACCATAGTGGAATCTCTACTTGATCAACTTGTATTTTCAAATCTTCGGTTAGATTTACGCTTCTACATTTAGCTCTTAATCGAGGTATATGCTTGTAGAAGGGTTTTTGTTTAGCATTGCTTAGGGAGCCTAGGCAGTCAGCTGGACAATGAGGTCTGAAGTCTCTTCCTAAATGACAAAGTTTCTGTTAAATACAGCACAAAGTTCATAAGTGAATGGATTAGGGACTACTATTACTTGGCTCATCGGTGTTTTAGAACAGAATAGGCAATCTTTTTTCTTTAGTTCCATTGCTGTAAATGTTGCCCACTCGTACCACTGATTGCTTTGTGCAGTCTCCCATAAAACATCCAGTTTATCATCACTCTCATACATGCTGTAAGTTTCTTCGCTGTTTCTACGTTGTTTTCCATTCAGTCCTGGTTCTCCTGTAATTGAAATCGAGTTGTTACTAGGTCTCGTAAAGGGTTGAAAAGTTGATGAAAGGGAAGTGCGGTTGAGAGTCTGAGTTATGGGGTTTGGAGTAGTGGTGTTGATTGTGGTTTGAAGTTGTGACGAGCATAGGATGATCAGACATGTTGTCAGAGTCATTATTCTCATTAGTTTGTTCAATTTCCTTTGCTCCATTTTGCTCTTCTTTGTCTTTCACCTGCTGATTCTCTTGCTCGGTTGTTTCGTGTCTGCTTTCTCTGACCTTAGGTTTAGGAACTCTTGTGCAGTGATTCAGATGGTACCAGGTGTTGCTTCCTTCTACCTGGATTGCTGTTGGAGTTGCAGCTGTTACTTTATAGGGTCCTTCCCTTCTCGGTTCATGCCATTTTCTTCGGAATACCCTTAGATAGACTTGGTCACCTGGAACAACTGGACTTGTTGTCTCTGTCTCCTCACACGGCTCTCTTTTCTTTTCCTGCACACAAATAGCTTTATGGATAGCAGTTAGTTTTTTCATGTACAATCTTAATTCCATTTGCAGTTGTTCTAATGGGGGTCCTTTGTAAGGGCCTCTGCTGTATGGTACAGGCATTGGTCGACCAGTAAGCATTTCATGCGGTGTTAGGTGCGTAATTCTGTTAGTTTGCATGCGGTAGCTCATTAGTGCGAGAGGTAAAGCATCGACCCAATTAAGTTTAGTACTGGCACATATTTTGTTGATTTTGGACTTGAGAATTCCATTAACTTTCTCCGCCGTGCTTTGAGCTTGCGGTCTATAGACGCAACCTAGTCTTTGTTTTATTGTTAAGTGTTGTAACACTTGTTTCAAAGTTTTTTGGATAAACGATGATCCATTGTCTGAACTTATTATTGATGGGATCCCAAACCTGGGGAACACTTCCCTTGTCAAAAATTTTATTACCGTTCCTGCGCCTTCATCTGCTGATGGTACTGCTTCTACCCAACGGCTAAATCTGTCAACAACAACAAGCATGTATCTTTTGCCTTGCACTCGTTTTATCATATCCACATAATCCATCACCAAGTGTTTGAAAGGTCCTTCAGGCGCGGGTATGTGACCTATTGGCGCTGTTATCCCTTTTCGGACATTATACTTGGCACAAATTTCACAGGAGGACAAAAACTCTGATACCATTGCATACAAGTATGGTGACCAATAACCTTGTTGTTTGATTTTCCTTACTACCTCCCCCTTTGCACAATGGTCAAACCCATGAGCATCTATGATAAGGATGTTCAAAAGTGAGGTGGGTGCCACAATATGGCCTTCATGTGAACGCCAAATGTTTTGAGAATCTTTTGTTGCTCCTCTTTGATGCCACATAGATTGCTCGTATGGGCCTGCCTGTTGTTGAATTCGAATAATGTCATCTAAGTTTGGGTGTGGTTCTATAATTACTTCTGGAGCCATTATAGCTACCTGACATCCAGAGGCCTTTTTGGCTTCAGAGTCTGCTATGTTGTTACCCCTAATGACAAAGTCATTTCCTTTTTTGTGTGCTTGACATTTGATAATAGCTACTTGTTTTGGTAACATCATAGCAGAAATTAGTTGACTTATCTGCTCAGCATGCTGTATGGGGGTTCCATCACTCTTTTTAAAACCTCTCTGTTTCCATACTGCTCCAAAAAGATGACACACGCCATGAGCATATGCAGAATCTGTAAAGATGTTTGCTGTCTGTCCTTCTGCTAATTGACATGCAGTCGTAAGG